>CATIWF010198255.1:0-43185 GCA_949630135.1 Balakata baccata
CTTTTCCTCCTTTGAAGAGTTTTTTTTTTTAATTTTTTTATTTATACTTCCTAATTGCACTCATTTTCTTGTGCAAGTTGAAATTGCATTCTTTTTCACTTCAAAGATTTTTAAATTGTTATCGTTGAATTGGTAACAAAAGATTGTTAGAATGGCTATGGCGTCTGTGCATACCGTCACCGAAATGTAAAATGGAACTTTTTGGAATTATTTGTGAAATTTTCGGGTAGATGTTAGGGTGTGTGAACCATCTTTATTGGGGGGGTGGAATAAAATATCTTTGTGACTGACACGTGCATGGTTGAGAGAGAGAAAAAAGTTTCTCAAAAGCGGAAAGAGAACTAGGGTTTGAGATGGGATGTTATATAACGGGAAAGAGAGGCAAATTGATAACAGAGGCGTCTTTGGCCGAACGCTTACCTCTTGAGTTAGGGGTGGCGTGGTATTCCACGGAGAGAGGTTCCTTACATTGTGGCGCATTAGTGCGATGGGCGTACATTAGTCGATCATTACATGGGCTACCACGGCCGCTTTGTTGCTCTAGTCTTTGCAGCAACAACGAGATGATTGTCCTACATTTTTTGCCTTTTCCTCCTTTCAAGAGTTTTTTTTTTTTAATTTTTTTATTTATACTTCCTAATTGCACTCATTTTCTTGTGCAAGTTGAAATTGCATTCTTTTTCACTTCGAAGATTTTTTAATTGTTATCATTGAATTGGTAACAGAAAATTGTTAGAATGGCTATGGCGTCTGTGCATACCATCACCGAAATGTAAAATGGGACTTTTTGGAATTATTTTGTAAAATTTTCAGGTAGATGTTGGGGTGTGTAAACTATCTTTATGGGGGGGAATAAAATATCATCAATTGTCACGTGACTGACACGTGCACAGTTGAGAGAGAAAAAAGTCTCATAAAAGCGGAAAGAGAACTAGGGTTTGAGATGGGATGCTATATAAAGGGAAAGAGAGGCAAGTTGATAACAGAGCGCCTTTGGCCGAGCGCTTACCTCTTGAGTTAGGGGTGGCGTGGTATTCCATGGAGAGAGGTTCCTTACATCGTGGCGCATTAGTGCGATGGGCGTACATTAATTGATCATGACATGGGCTACCACGGCCGCTTTGCTGCTCTAGTCTTTGCAGCAACAGCGAGTGAATTGCCCTACATTTTTTGCCTTTTCCTCCTTTCAAGAGTTTTTTTTTTAATTTTTTTATTTATACTTCCTAATTGTACTCATTTTCTTGTGCAAGTTGAAATAGCCTTCTTTTTGTTTTCGAAGATTTTTAAATTGTTATCATTGAATTGGTAATAGAAAATTGTTAGAATGGCTATGGCGTTTGTGCATACCGTCAACGAAATGTAAAATGAAACTTTTTGGAATTATTTGTGAAATTTTCAGGTAGATGTTGGGGTGTGTAAACTGTGATGTTGAAACCGGATTGCTTTTTCGAATTAAGATAGGAGTGTATGGTCGGACTAAAAGAAATTGACTATCAACGCTTGATTTAGTCTATTAGAGGAAAAAAAAAAGTTTTCTTTTTAAAACATAGACTCCACAAATTACATTGTTTTAGATACCAGAAATAAGCCCAAAAGTAAGAATCTCCAAAATCTGGTTTCTCTCTTGGTTTTAACTTTATTGGTTCTACACTGCAATGGAGTTGTAGGGTCCTTTCTTTCTGCAATGTTGCTCCTTCTGTGAAGATCAGACATTTATCAGTTTTGACCTTTTATATTTGTTGTTCCCTTAGTTTTTAATGTTGTATGATAAAGATCAAATCTTTCTTCCTGAGAAAACTATGATGTTACAATTTAGCAAGTTATACTTCATGTAGGTGATTGTTGTTAAAGTGAGGCTACTTCGGTTGATATGTTGCTTTATTGGAAAATTGAAGCTTGTCATGTTTATTTGAGTGGGCAGTAGTTTGCAACAAATTACCTTGAAAGAGTTGGTTCCTATAGTTAATTTTGTGAGTTTCTTGTCCCCTTGTTCTTAAGCACTTAGTTTTTTCTGAGTTGGCTCAGTTATTTGTTTTTGTGCGAGTCATTTTATTGGAGAATATCGAGAGGTTTATGGAGGCTTCAGAAACTCTTTCTGTAACATGCGTCTCTGGTTCTTTGTTTGGCACTTTAGTTGATGGTGTCAGATTGCTCAGGAAAGCTTTAATAGTCCTTCGTGAACAAAGTAATTTTAGAAAATGCCAGTTGAGTGATGCTGAAGAGGTTCTTTTGAAAGCTCAGATATTTAATTTTAGTTAGCTCTTTTGTTTCATCTCTTTCTGGATTTTTCAGCTCTTGTGTATGTTAAATAGTCTAATGCAGAGTATCAGTGACTCGTTTCCTATGGCTGATCACATTGTGATTGCTATTCAGAAACACAACTGAGTATTCTTATTCCTTAATTCCTTTTTTTTTCTTTCTTAACGGATAAGGTCTTCGAACTTATCCATTAAGAAAAGAAAAAAAATCACAGAGAATAATTTTATTATTAGCATAGCAACATAACAGGCACACGAGACAACAGTTTCCTGCTTCCATAAAAAGGGGAGGAGAAACTACAATCAGGAGGGTACTCACCCAGTCACTTTGCTTGCTTACACTGTAAATGTGCAAAGAATAACTTATAGCTGGATATTTTCTCCCATGTTTAACAAATTTATAACAAAAGAACAAATTAGACTTCCCAATTGGTTTTAAATCTTCATAGGGTTCCCAAAGAATCAATTGAACACTTGACACCTTAAAATTTTCTAATTGCGATATATATCAAAATTTTGCTTTGGGCTTTCGCAGTATTTGTTTGACTCTTTCTTTTTGGCCAGGAAGAAGGCTTGCTGAGATATTACCAACTAGTGTTAAAATGCAGAGCCGCTTCCCTTGGCTTTTCCAAGCAGGTCTTTGGCTTCATTCATTTTTGAGGCAAGGTAATGACTGCCACCTGCATCTGGATGGTTTGCAAACCATCACCCCTCCGATGAGCTTCCTTAACCTTATCTGCTGGAGTACTTTCTCTGTCAAAAGAAATAATGAAAAACTAGAGGGGATTTGAAGCAAGTGCAGAATTCTTATCTTGTGTTATTCAAGCATGTAGAACGTTACATTTAAGAAAAACTTAAAGAACATATGCTGGTGTTATCAAATCCACATTAGTGAATGCAAATACAGCAGTCAAGCCATATGACTCTAGAAAATTATCCTGAATTTGCGCCTTGTGAACAGTGCTATTACACGTATAAATCTAAATCGAATAGTGCTTTTCTGTTCTAGTAAGAATACAGGCCAAAGGTACTTGTGCTCAAGTCATTCAATCATTTGCCTTGAATGCCCGCCAAGCCTGGATGCTATACCTACCTGCTTAAGCAACAGCAGCTACCGCCATGCCTAATCTAATTAATTGTGAAAGCAAAGGAATTCTACAAATTAAAAAGAAAAATCAAAACTTCAAAGAAACAAAAGGAACAAATTTGCCCATATGATCACTGATAAAAAAAACAAGGAAGAACAAGAATGACAGGTTTACATCACAAACCCTAATCGGTAATAAACAAAAACAGAAAAAATTTATTTGCTTTTCCTGCGTGTGGTCGTAATAAGGGAAACAGTTATAGTCCGTTTGGTTTATGGATTGTTTAAATTATAGAATTAGTGTTAATATTATATTTAATTAAACTTTAGCATTAGTTATCCTTTATTTAGTATAAATATTTTAATTCTAGAATTAGCTAATCCAAATTTGTAATATATTTTTGGTACGATGATTTAAGTAATGAGATAAATTAATAAAATAAATAAATTATTTAAATATCATTTTCTCTATATTTAAAAATTATTGAATTTTTATTTTATTCTTTATTATTCTCAATACATATTTTCAATTATTGTTACACTAACTTTGAATTTGAGTTTGAATCACCAAGCTTTTCGTGTGTGTATATATATATATATATATATAGCTTGTGTCAATTTAGAGACAAATAAATAAAAAAAATGTAATTATCAATAAAGAGATATTATATGATTAGAAATTGTTCAAAAATTACAGCGATTGGAAAATTATAAATGACTGCCTGAAGTCCATTTTCTTCTCTTAACGCTAAGTTATTATATTATATTTATATATTTATTTGTATAATTGTATTTACCATAAAAAAACTAAAAAAATTTTCTAAATAATAACAATAATAGAAACTACAAAAAGAAAAATAATCTCTATAATGATCCAAATACATAGGGTAGTTTAGAATTTATAATTTTATAATATAAAAATTAGTAATTCCATTAGATAAGGATTACTAAAGAAAAAGGAAAGGTAGGTATGTATTTAGTAATAATATGAAATTACTAAGCCAAATATATATTTTTTGAACTAAACATGGAATTAGCCATTAATTCTATAGCTTAATTAAGTTATCCCATGTATCAAATGACTTGTTAAAGATCTAAATCCAGTAGAAACATGAAATCCTCAAAGTGGGTAATAATCTTGATAATTCGAAAGAACACAAACTCACCATTTCCGACATGCGCCCACAATTTTTGTAGTCGTTGAGAAGGAAGGAGGTTGATGCAGTGAAGACCGATCGCAGGTTTTGGGAATCGGCAGCTACAGACAACAGTTTGCAGTTATTAACTGTCTTGGGTTATCAAGCTTGTAATTATGGTTGTAAAAACTAGCCAAGTCCGGCTGGTTTAACCAGAAAAATCGGGATTCGGCCCTTAAGTTAGATGGTTTTTACCCTTAAAACTAGGAGAAAACAATTTGGTAGAAAAACCGGCGACTCGGCTGGTTTTGACCGGTTTTTTAAGATTTTTTTAATTTTTTGTAAAAAAATTTAATTATTAAATTTAGTCTAATATAGCAAATGCAAACGGTTCAACTAAAAAATTGACTCAAAAACTATATGAGTTAACTATAAATTAATCAAATTGGTTAAAATAAATATATTTTTAAACAATTAACCCGTCCTTATTTATAAAATGATATATTATTTTCATTCTTACTTTTTTCTATGTAGGATTGTTTACTTATTTTTACATTTTTTTCTTACTTTTTTTTATATTACTTTTCTATTACAATTTGAAAATTTTGGCTAATTGTATTTTCAAGGTATAAATTACCTTTATATTTAATAATTAATTAAATGTTTAATTATACAAATATATGAAATATGATTTTTTAAAAAAATAAAAAAAAAGAATATTAGACATGTTATATTATTTTTGTATACTAGAAAAGATATTCAACAACTTATTCTCTATTTTTATTATGTATGATACATATTATATTTTACTATATATGAAATGTCTTATATTTTATGAAAATACTATGTAGGCCGGTTTGACTTTAAACTCGTGACCCGTTGGCTTTTTCGGTTCATTGACCGGGCCGGTTTTTACAACCTTGCTTGTAATGCATGGTGGTGTTTTGAAATTGTTAGCAGTTACAAAAATAAATTTTGAATTTTATAAGTTAATTTTTTTAAATCTATTTAAAAAAATATTTATTTATCTATTTCTATCTAATAAACAGCTTTTAAATTTAAAAAAATTAAAAATGCAATATATTTTTTTTCCATAATAAGCTTTTTTTCAAACTTAACCCCAGTTGGACCCGTTGTCATTTAACACAAAGCTTGCGAAATAGGTGGAGCCTAGTGTAAGGGGGGCATCCTGTAATGGGAGGAAGAATATTGTGATAAAAGGGCAAAACAGTTTTTTCAAAAATAATTATATTTTTGTAATTTTAAGAGAGTGATGGCTGGAACATATCCATATCTTATCTTGCCAGGTCTCAACATGCTCCTTAAACTCTTTATAGGGGAGTGACTAGTCACCTATTTGACTAGTTGCTCGGATCGGATAGTTGATGGGCTCGTTCACCTTGTGAGTTTCCCCCTACCCACATGAACGTTCTATGATAGCTTGGTCATCTTTATAATGCTCAATCGAATATTAATAAAATATTAGCCCGATTTTTACTCATTTCCGTATTTTTCTTTGTGTGGTTGTGCCTCTTTGATGTGATGCCATATTTATGTGATCGTTTGTTGTATTTATGTGTTATCTTGACTATGCTATCATACCATGCTTGCAAATGCTATCAGTTATTCAGTTGTTGGCCCGAATCTAATCAATGTCTAATCTTATATGCAGAATTAGCGGAATAATCATTGTTTGGCTTGTTTGAACGCGGCCTAAGTGAGCGCCACACAGTTCCAAGTGTGTGGGCCTGTAACATTTGGTATTAGAGCGGAAGTGATCTGGCTTTTACAATAAAAAAAAAGGAACATGAGAAAAACTTCCATGAGTCAAATTGAGGCTCTCGAGGAAAAGATGCAGTCCTTTGAGAGGGACAAGACTAGTGAAGCCCTAATGGGTGATCGAGTAGTAGGTCTTAAGTTCATTTTTCAACGAATTGAAGCCCTTCAAAAAGAATATGAGGCTTTAAAAGCAGCAGTGGCCAATACAAACTCGATTATGGCTCTAGTAGCCCAATTTGAAGCTTGGAAAGTCAGGATGGCTAACCAAGAATTCTTTTTGGCAGTGGTGGCCAATTCAAATTTGTTTAAGACCTTGATGGCCAAGTCAAATGTAATCAATGAGCTAGTTCACAAAAATTCCATTAAAGGTATGAATTTTGTTGATGTCGATGATGCGGGGACAGATAATGATAAATCGGGAAACTTAGAAGAGGCGGTGAAGCAACTTATTAGTTTCCACAAAATTCTTAAAAATAAAGTTGAGTCCCTATCTGGTGCTCACAAGACTCTTGAAGATGGAGTCGAATCCCTATCCAACGAAGCCCAAAAAGCATTCATCTCAATTCGTGATGAATTAGAGGAGACAAGGATAAGGTGCGTGTGTTGATGAAAGCAGTTGAGAATATTGGCACTAATCCACCCGAATCTAGGAAGATAAAGATCTTTGAGCTTAAGACTTACGACGAAATCAGGGATTTGAGGGAAGTGAATAACTTTATATTTAATCTCGATTCTTATTTTAAAGCTATCAAGATAAGCACGAGTGAAAATAAGTTAAAGCTGGCTCTGATGTATCTAGCTGGAGATGCCAAACTCTAGTGGCGGAGCCGAGTGAAAAAAATAAAAAATGGCAACAACGCAATCTCCTCCTGGGAGGATTTCAAGAAGGAACTCTGAATGCAGTTTTGTCTCGAGAATGTAGCATATACTACATATTGCAAGCTAAGCAAACTATAATAAACAGAGCACATCTGGGAATATGTGAGAAGCTTCCAAGCACTTATTTTAGACATACAAGATATGTCAGAGGCCGACAAATTTTTTAATTTTATAAAAGGGTTGAAGTCTTGGTCCAAAAATGAGTTATACCAGCGGGGAATCAAAGGCCACCATACGACCATCACTATTGCGAAAAGTCTAGATGACTACTCGGGAAACATCTCGAAGAGGAAATTCACAGTTTCCCTAAGTTCAGATAATCGTTTGAACAAATAGAGTAGGTTCTCTACTGGGGGAGGAGAACGGACCAATCAATTTCTTTGAGGAAGTGAAAGGCGAAGTTAGGGTCCAACTTCCAATAAGAAATTTAATGGCAGACCAGGACTTGAGAAAAAAGGCCTTGACTTTTAGAATATTGCTCCTAGTTTTTAAAGCACAAAGAATTAAGGGGTCGGATCATAAAGTAGTGCTACAAAGCTCATCTCTTGCTTTCTTTGTAAGGGACCCTATAGATTTGCGGAATGCCTATATCGAGGAGCTTTGAGTGTTCTACGCTCATTGTAAGAGGAAAAGAATGCCCAAAAGGAGGACACCAGAGAGGCATCAATTATGGGGGCCTTAAACTCCTTGGAACTATAGGCACCTAGACGATCTCATAGAAGGACAAAATAAGAAATGGGCTAATGTGTGTAGATATGGTGATAAACGGGAAGTCTAGTAGGGCCCTTATCGATACTAGAGCAACATATAATTTTGTAACAGAGAAGGAAGCCACAAGCCTGAAGCTTCAGGTTGGACGAGATGGGGGCAAGATTAAAGTTGTTAACTCGGCAGCCAAAGAAATTATAGGCACCGTAGCCATAATTCTAGTAAGAATTGGTCTATAGATAAAGAATATCAATTTCACGGTGGCTCCCATTGATGATTTTGATGTGGTGTTAAGGATTGACTTCTTTAAAAAAAGTTTTATTGTTCCTATGCTTGTCATTAGTTGTCTCATCTTCTTTAATAGTGAGATACCTTACGTGCTCCCAATAACAATAAGCCCTATGAGTGAAAAGAAGATAATTTTAGCCCTCCAATTCAAAAAAGGAATCAAGCAGAAAGAACCTTCCTATGCGGTTATTCCCATTTTTAAGGAACCAAAAGGAGAT
This sequence comes from Balakata baccata, assembly GCA_949630135.1. Classification (NCBI taxonomy): domain Eukaryota; kingdom Viridiplantae; phylum Streptophyta; class Magnoliopsida; order Malpighiales; family Euphorbiaceae; genus Balakata; species Balakata baccata. The sequence goes on from CATIWF010198255.1 coordinate 8,354, forward strand.
ACGATAGTTTCTAAACAAATTAATCCAACATTGAAGGAATATGTCGATATTATGCTAGAGAAATTGCCTAACACCTTGCCTCCACGAAAAGAGGCAGATCATAAGATTGAGCTATTTTCAGGAGGGAAACCGCCTTCCAAACCCCGTATAGAATGATTCCTTATGAATTAGCTGAGTTGCGGAAATAGTTGGATAAGCTTCTAGAGGCAGGATTTATTCGTATTTCAAGGACTCCTTTTGGGGCTTCAGTGTTGTTCCAAAAGAAATAAGATGGGAGCCTGAGATTGTGTGTTGACTATAGAGCTCTCAACAAGGTGATAGTAAGGAACAAGTACCCGATTCCCCTTATTGCTGACTTGTTTAATCAGTTGAGTAGAGCAAAATATTTCATAAAGCTTGATTTACGGTCAAGCTATTATCAAGTCCCCATTAAGGAAGGGGACGAATCAAAAACTACCTGTGTTACCCGGTACGACGCATTTGAATTTCTTGTTATGCCTTTTGGACTAACAAATGCTCACTCTACTTTTTTAACTATTATGAATCAGGTTTTCCACGAATACTTGGACAAGTTTATAGTGGTGTACCTAGATGATATTGTTGTTTACAGTGCCACCTTAGAAGAACATCGAGAGCACTTACGCTTGGTTTTCAACAAGTTAAGGGAGAATTAACTTTTTCTCAAGCAGGAGAAATATGCCTTCGGACAATGCAGCATCAAGTTCTTGGGCCATGTAGTAGAACAAGGTCGAATCCGTATGGACAAGGCTAAGATAGAGGAAATTCAGAGCTAAAAGACTCCAACTTGTTTGATATAGCTCAGATCATTCTTGAAACTTGCCAACTACTGTAGACGATTTGTACAAGATTATTCTCAACAAATCTTGCCCTTCACAGAGTTGTTGAAGAAGGGAAACTGATGGCAAATGGACTCAAGAATGTCATGATGCATTTGAGAATCTAAAGCAGAGACTGCAATAAGAACTGGTGCTAACCCTCCCTAATATGACAAAACCTTTTGAGGTATAAACAGACGCCTCAGACTTTGCATTAGGGGGAGTCTTGATGCAAGAGAATCACCTCTTATCCTTCGAGAGTAGGAAGTTAAACGATACGGAGCGGCAATATATAACACAGAAAAAAGAGTTATAGACTGTAATTTATTATCTTCTGGTGTAGAGACATTACTTGTTGGGTTCCAAGTTTGTAGTCAAGACCGACAACACTACGGTTAGCTATTTTCTAACACAATCCAAATTAACTTTAAAGCAAGCTAGGTGACAAGAGTTTATGGCCGAGTTTAACTTGGTGTTCGAATATAAGATGAGAAGGTCCAACCAAGTGGCAGATGCATTGAGCAAAAAAGTAGAATTTGCGGTGGTAAGCCAGTTGGGCCATCTCTCAAGGAGCCAAGTTACCACTTCATTGAGAGACCAGATCAAAATCAACCCTTAACAAAGACCCATAAGCTATGGCGTTGGTAGAGTTGGCCAAACAAGAAAAGACTAAGCAATTCTGGTGGGAAGATGATTTGTTGTAGACAAGAAAGCAACAGTTATATGTGGAAAAAGCGAGACAATTACGGAAATTATTACTGCAAAAGTGCCATGATACACTATGGGCAGGTCATCCGGGGTGGCACCGTATTTTCGCACTCTTACAACAGAATTATTATTGGCCCCAGATGGAGGAAGGTGTGCAGAAATATACAAAAACTTGCCTAGTTTGCCAACAAGACAAGGCAAAGAGACAGAAACCGTGAGATTATTACAACCTCTACTAATACCTTAATACCAATAGGAAAGCATCTCCTTGGATTTCATCACAAGTTTGCCCAGAGTGGGGGAGTGTGACACGATCTTGGTGGTCATTGACCGCTTCTCCAAGTATGAGACCTTCATTGCTATGCCAAAATACTGTTCAACAGAAACAACGGCTCGAGCATTCTTCAAATATGTGGTCAAGTATTGTGGTGTTCCCAAGAGTATTATCGGTGATAGAGACGGGAGATTTGTCGGGTCATTCTAGTCAGAGTTATTCCGTCTATTGGGATCCCAACTAGATATGTCAACCAGTTATCATTCCCAAATTGACGACCAGATAGAAAGATTCAATAGTCTCTTAGAAGAATATCTATGACACTTCGTCAATTCTAGCCAAAAGAATTGACCATCTTTACTTGATGTGACCTAATTTTTTTTCAATTGTCAGAAGAGCTCCACTACTAACAAAAGTCCTTTTGAGATTATTACAAGTCAGCAACCTCTGGTAACCCACACTCTTGATGTATCATACAATGACAAGAATCCAAATGCCTTCCTTTTTGCAAAACAGTGGAAGTAGAATGAAGAGATTGCAAGAACACATATAGAAAAAATCTCATAGAGAATGAAGAAATGAGTCGATGAAAATCGATGACCTCAACAATTTCAAGTGGGAGATATGGTGATGGTGAAGCTATTACAGAATAATTACGGTTTTTTCGCAATCGAAATAGAAGATTGATGAGGAGATATGAATGTCTAGTACCTATTATTGGTAAAGTGAGATAAGTTTCTTATAAGATTGAACCACCAGAGTGGATGCAAGTTTATCATGTGTTCCACCTTAGCAACTTGAAGCCATACCATCTAAATGAGGAAGATGCCAACCGCAACAAAACAATAAGACCGACCATCAATAAACAACCACCAACCAATAAAGAAAGATTCTAGCAGAACGCATGCAGTCATCTAGCTGGCGACAATTCAAATAATACTTAGTCAAGTGGAAAGGTCAAAGTAACGAGGAGACTATCTGGAAAAAGCCGAAGACTTATCCTCCTTCAACCCACATATCGACACCTTTTTAAAGAATCAATCGACGAGGATGTCGATTATTTCAGTGGGAGGTATCTTGTAACGGGAGAAAAATCTTGTAATGAAATGACGAATTTCAAAAATAATTATATTTTTGTAATTTTAAGGAAGTGATGGCTAGAACATATCCATGTTTCCTCCTACTAGGTCTCAACATGTCCCTTAACCTCTTTTAGGGGGAGTGACTAGTCACCTATTGGACTAGTTGCTCAGATCAGATAATTGACAGACCCGTTCGCCTTTTGGGTTGTCTCCATACCTACACGAACATTCTATAATAGTTTCGCTATCTTTGTAATGTTCAATTGAATATTAATGATATATTGTCCGATTTCTATTTATTTTTGTATATTTTTTTATGTAGTTATATCTTTTTGATGTGATGTTATGTTTGTATGATTGCTTGTTGTATTTATATATTATCTTGATTTCGCTATCCTAGTATACTTACAAATGCTATCGGTTATTCTCTTGGATGCGATAAGTGACTGCCACACGGTCGGAAGTCCGTAGGTCCCTGACACTCAGCCGATATTTCTATTCTCACTCTACGCTATTCCACCGTCTCTGCCCCGACACTGAGGCGGTCTCCTTTTTCTTCTATATAATTCATCAGATCAGATATAGCATATTGAAAATGCAAATTTTATTCTACTGAACAGAAACAGACATAAAGACCGAAACTTTTTTGGTGAGAAAGAAAACCAGAACAAATCCAAACATGGGACACGGTACAAGACCTTATTTTTATCTTTTCGTCATCAATTACTCAAAGAAGGGAAAAAAAAAAAAAAGCTTGATGCGTTGTTTGGTTTCTTTTGTTAGATGTAAATTGTAGTGAAATTAATTTTAGCGCTTAATAATCTTCAGGTGATAAGGTTAGACACAGCAAGAAGCTTAAATCCTCTAAGGTGACTTCAAAATCATCAATTTGTTAGAGGTTTTCCCTCGATTCATATTCATTTAGCAAAGGCGATTGAGTAGATATTATCTTTATGTGCAGGATGATTACAGAGGTACAGCCGTAGAAGACGAAGATGTTTACTATGGCGAAGCGGAAGATGATTATCGCGATGGTAATTCAGTGATTTGATCCCTTTAGTTATGATTTATCAGATGAATGATGGTGGTTATTTGTGGTTAACGTGTATAGTTGAGAAATTGACTTATATGTATGATTTGATTAGACGGTGAGAAAGAAGGGAAAAAGAGGGATTTTAGCAAATTAGAGTTGAAAATAGACCACGCCAATCGACCACTATGGGCATGCGCCGATGGCCGCATTTTCCTCGAGACTTTTTCCCCTTTATACAAACAAGCCTACGATTTCCTCATAGCCATTGCCGAGCCAGTTTGCAGGTATCTTTACTTAATTTTTATTTGAATGTAAGGTTATGGGCGTTCTGCTTCTGATCTTGAATGTGGTTTTAATGATTAGGCCAGAGTCGATGCACGAATACAATTTGACCCCACATTCACTATATGCTGCGGTGTCAGTAGGTCTCGAAACTGAAACTATAATAGCTGTTTTGAATAAGTTATCCAAAACAAAGCTGCCCAAGGAGATGATTGATTTCGTACATGCTTCTACTGCAAATTATGGCAAAGTCAAGCTCGTGCTTAAGAAGAATCGGTACTTGGTGGAATCACCATTTCCTGAGGCATGTTGGTTTTTTAAGGTTTTACTCTCTTTAGCATTTGGATTTTGGATGTTTGGTAGTAAATATTTATGTGGCATTTGTAGGTATTAAAGAAGTTGTTGACAGATGAAACTATATCTCGAGCAAGAATTACATTTGAGGTTTGTTGTCATTACAATGGTTAATCAAGTCATGGAATTGAATGGCCTAGAGTTCTTATCATGGTTTTCTATGCTCTTGTTGTAAGAAAATATATGATTTTTGATCAATGGGCAGGCGCATGGAAATGATGCCTTTTCAATCAGCAAAACTGCAGGAGAAATTGGCTGTAGTCATGATGGGTTGCTAAATGAAGCAGAATTGGCAGCTGCAGCAGAAGAAAAAGAAACTCACTCTTTTGAGATTGATCCTTCCCAGGTAATTTGAATTGATTTTTTCTATGTTGATGGAATTAATCATCTCAATGCTCATGCTTACGTTGCTTCATTTCTTCAAGCACATTCCATGTTTGTTAGTTTTGTGCTATTGGAAGACCCCTACAACTGCTGCATGGAACAGGAAGCCAGCTACTTATGTTCCATTCATCAGTCTAGCAATCGAGCTTGTGGTCTTGTGAGAATTATGTACCTTGTGTGTAGGGTTTTAATTGATAAAGTACTGTTGCTTTGTGGAGCTTGTAATATATCAAGGACCATAATGGTAAAAAAATCAATTAAAATCAAATGCATGTATAGGGCTTGATCGACCAAGGTCAACTTATCCTCTCTCCCAGTGTCGATTTGAAACCTTCGGCGTGTTGTGGATATGCAACATCTCCAGTTGTTGAATGCTGATAAAAAGTAGCAAAACTGCTTTTGACCACATAAAGTTGCCTATGCCCTTTAGGGTTTTTTCTCTCTCCCTATTTTGGCTCCAATATAGTGGTGTAGAAGGAAATATAAGAAATTGCAATGGAGTAAAAGCTGCATCCCCTGCTCCACTGAACCGCTCCTTGCCTCCCCCAAACCCAATACATCCCAACACCAAAAAAAGAATTTCTAGTCACATTAGCAATTGAATAAGTCCTGATCTATTGATAATTTCGTATTGGTTGCTCATTAAATCTTTTTTTGGTTCATGGCAGGTTGAAAATGTAAAGCAGCGCTGCTTGCCAAATGCTTTGAATTACCCAATGTTGGAGGAGTATGACTTTAGAAATGATACTGTATGCAACATTTCCTAACATCTTGATATAAATTACGTTTATAAACCCAATATATCTTACCAATAGGATGAATTGCCAATATGTAAAATAATGGTGTTGTCATATGTTCTAAATAATTGCTGCTACCAAGCTTGGGAAGCTCTTGAACAACTTTGCAGTATGGTACTGAGTTTGCAATATTTGTTAACTACAGGTCAATCCCGACCTTGACATGGAACTGAAGCCTCATGCTCAACCACGGCCATATCAAGAGAAGAGTCTGAGTAAAATGTTTGGAAATGGTATTATATTATGCTTTAATTATATCATAGTTTGGTGATACCTAATATGATTTTTATTAATCTTGTAACAGTGACTGGGGCCACATATTTTTGCCTATAGTGAATTAGATACTACATTTTCAGATTTCATTTTTACTATCATACTTTCAATCTTTTGAGAATTAATACACTTTTCAGATTATCACAATAAGTTGTTTTTGTGATCACATGACTCTACAAGCTTTTGAGTAGAGCAGAAATAAAGTGCTAATGACGGATGAAATACAGGTAGAGCAAGATCTGGCATTATTGTACTTCCTTGTGGTGCTGGGAAGTCCTTAGTAGGTGTTTCTGCAGCATGCCGGATAAAGAAAAGTTGCCTTTGTTTAGCAACTAATGCTGTGTCTGTGGATCAGTGGGCTTTTCAGTTCCAGTTGTGGTCAACCATCCGAGAGGAACAAATTTGCCGATTCACATCTGACAGCAAAGAAAGATTTCAAGGCAGTGCTGGGGTGGTTGTGACAACATACAATATGGTCGCTTTCGGTGGTAAACGATCTGAAGAATCTGAAAAAATCATTGAAGAAATAAGAAATAGAGAATGGGGGCTGCTTCTCATGGATGAGGTAATCATGAAAGATGATGTTTTGAGCATTTTATGCTTTAGTATATTTTTTCCTGCTTATAAAAAATTGTGCTCCTTTATTTAGGTCCATGTGGTTCCTGCTCATATGTTTCGTAAAGTTATTAGCCTAACTAAATCTCACTGCAAACTTGGGCTTACTGGTATGTCTAGTGTGGATGCATCTTCAATCTTTTCTTTCTTTCTTGAGGATGTGAATCTTACTGGTTATTCCAACTGCAGCAACACTGGTGAGAGAAGATGAAAGAATTACAGATTTGAACTTCCTTATTGGTCCAAAATTGTATGAAGCTAATTGGTTGGATCTGGTGAAAGGAGGATTTATAGCAAATGTGCAGTGTGCTGAAGTCTGGTGTCCAATGACAAAGGAGTTTTTTGCTGAATATCTAAAAAAGGAGAACTCTAAGAAAAAGCAGGTTTGCTAGCCTTATTAGATGTTATGCTTGTATTTTTATGTTTGATTTTCTTTTCTCCTTTATCTGGCACATTGAATGTTCTCTTACTTTCAGGCACTTTATGTGATGAATCCCAATAAGTTCCGGGCATGCGAGTTTCTGATTCGCTTTCATGAGCAACAACGTGGTGATAAGATAATTGTGTTTGCTGACAATCTTTTTGCACTTACAGAATATGCTATGAAACTCCGCAAACCTATGATTTATGGTGCTACTAGGTACTTTATTCTTAGCATGGTTGCTCTCGGAATCTTTCCCGTTACTTATAATGTTAGACATCATAACTTCACATTTCTGTTTATGGAATTTGCAGCCATGCTGAGAGAACAAAGATTCTTCAGGCTTTCAAAACTAGTAAAGAAGTGAATACAATCTTTCTATCAAAGGTATTCTTGTGAAAAAATTTCATATAATATATACAAACATGTATTCTCTTGCTCTCAATTTATTTTGTCTTTGTTTGCTATGAATTCACCAATACAAAATACAATATAGACACGGATCTGGGAATCACATGACAATGAGAGTCTATACATGTTATCCTTATTGATCACCTAATTTACAGGTGGGTGATAATTCAATAGATATTCCAGAGGCAAACGTGATAATTCAGATCTCATCACATGCTGGTTCTAGACGACAAGAAGCCCAACGACTAGGACGTATTCTTAGGGCAAAGGTTAGTTATTTTATTTTCTTCATATACTGATGAAACTTGGCCTTGCTCAAGTTGATTTGCACATTTATGGTTTTGCATGAGAAAGATTTACAGACTAGTTTGCTAAGAATCAACTAACTGGAAAGTATGAAACATTTGGTTTGTATTTAATTCTGGGTAAGAATAAGGTGCTTTGAGTGCTCAACCAAACTTACTTTTGGCTGAACGTGTTCTGTTTATTTGCTTCATTTTAATGACCGAAGTCCTGAGAGTAATCTGTTTCTTTTTAAGAAAATAAACATCAATCTGTCCAGCATGTGCATTCAATTTATGCTTTTTAATATAACTGTAATTGTCTAATGCAGCCATTTTAGTGCTGTATGCCAATATTCTTTATTCTTAGATTTGTCATAATCATTCATGTCAATTGTGTTACCAGGGTAAACTTCAAGATAGAATGGCTGGTGGGAAAGAAGAATACAATGCATTTTTCTATTCACTTGTTTCAACTGATACACACGTAAGGACCTGTTTCTCTTCAAAGCATGTTTTCTGCAATTATATTTTGTTCTACATCATGCTAGGTATTCTAATCAGTTCCCTTATTTGATGTAGGAGATGTACTACTCAACCAAAAGGCAGCAATTTTTGATTGATCAAGGTTACAGCTTTAAGGTGCATTATTTTATTGTATGGTTTTTGTACAAGTGCACTTTGATGATGAAACATATATACTATTGTATCAACAGAATAATTTACAATGTATTTGATTTGAAGGGCTGTCTTCTATGCTAGTTAATAAAAACCGGCGTACTTGTAGGGACCTGTACGTGGTATGATTCTTTTCTTTGTTTATTGCCAGTGTAGCTTGTCTTAGCTTCAAAGAACAAAAAGAATTGCCAGTTGGCTGTTGGAACTGGTATAATTGGTATTTTATGTGATGGATTGAAGTTGATGCTTGTGTGCAGATCATCCTACTCAAATAGATGTAACAGAATATGAATCTTATGTTTTGAGTATGCTAGCTGTCACAATGAGGTGTCAATATTTATTTAATGCGTTTATGATAAGTGTTGTATCTTTGACAGGTAATAACAAGCTTGCCTCCTCCTGATTCCGGTGCTGATTTGAGCTACTACCATCTTGATGAGCAATTAGCACTTCTTGCAAAGGTATTTCTCTGCCCTTGGTGGATGACCTTCTAGCTGAATGTGGAAGGAAAAGTTTTTTGACATGCAGGATGCATCAGGTTTTGAATGCTGGCGATGACGCTGTTGGCCTAGAGCAGTTAGATGAAGATGTAGATGATATAGCCCTTCATAAAGCCCGTCGCTCCATGGGGTCAATGAGTGCAATGTCAGGTGCAAAGGGCATGGTTTATATGGAATACAGGTATGGCATCTAATTACTTTCCTGCCTGAGGTGGGTCTATTGTCATGCTTCCGGAGAAACTATATATGGTTTCAACAGCTACAGTTTCTTGTCTTTGTTCAACATTCTATCTCTCTCTGTCTCTCACTCGCTAATGCGTGAAATCTTTCCCTTTGCTTCTCCATGCTTATATATTATTTTCCTCTTAATTTGCAGTACTGGGCGGAAGCTTGCTGGGCAGGGCCAGATTAAGAGTAAACCGAAGGATCCGTCCAAGCGACATCACTTGTTCAAGAGACGCTATGGCTAAAAAGACAGCTGAACACCTTAGCGGTGGTGGTTCTTGTTTTGACATACAACGGTTTTACTGAGAATGCAGACACTATTATATACACCCGATTGATTAAAGAGGACCTATATATGGATACTGGATATGAGAATGCCATCACCGTGGCCTAAATTATTCTACTGGGCATGTTTTGTTAGTCTTTTTTCTAGTTGGCAAGTGAACCTTATGCAGGCCAGTTTTCAAATTCAGTGCGGTTTGTTATGTATTTAATGCCTTGTAAAACGATATGTATGCTAGAACACAAAGAGAGTGCAAATGTTAGCTTTTAAAATAATACAAACTCACAGAATAAACTAATATTTGCTGTAGTACTTTTTTGCATGAATAATCTCATCCCCATATAAGGATGCTTTGACATATTATGTTTGACTGTCTTGCTTATAGGGGAGCTATGTTCGAGTGTTTTCTCGTATGCAGCAGTTCGAAGTTGCCAGGAGGCTTCCATAACGTGGAAAATGGGAAGTTTCAAAGACACAAGCTTTGACAAATTAAGTTGGAGACTCACATCTTTTGTATTAAAATTGAGGACAAAAGGGAATGGTGCCAAGTTACTGTGTTCAGTTCCTAGGCTGATGTCTTTCTGAACATTTGGACAAAAGAGTTGCATGGATGTCATATCAAATGGAGAGAGCAGACAAAAGACTTGGGTGTCATTTCACTAGTCTTTTGTTCAATGTTTTTGTTATTACCATTCAAGATTCTTCAGTGCAGTTGTAATATTTAGGTTCTCTGGAAAGACAAAACAAAATTGTTCCTTTAATATCGGAAACTCTCCTTGTAATATCATGTAGATTACTCGCCAATAGGTGAGACAATTTATTGTTTCATGTCGAGCAATTACTTAATCTGGGTATTGAGAAAGTGTAAAGATTGTTTTGTTTCTTTGTTATATTTTAAATCATGAAAGGGAAAAAGTACTGGCTTACACAACTTGGCATCTAAAAGTACCAATTTGACTACTTTGATTTCATATTAATAGAATGTAATATTAGTATAGATGGTTATTTTAATGTCAATTTGAAAGTATAGACCTGCCTTTTTTTTTTTTTTTTTGAAGAGACATGCTTTCAAATATGCTTTAGATCCTTTGCCCATTTTACTTTGGTCTCAATGGCCAGACAATTCTAAACTTCCACAATTCTAGACAGGCTCAAAAGGACCTCATCAAACCTCCTATTCTCCAATCACCACAAGGTGCTATCCACCCAATGACAAAACAAACTAGCTAGTTTGCTATTTGTTTTTGTTCGTGAATAAAGATTTTATTATTATTTTTCTAGATAGGAATCAATAGTAATTTAGTACTATCTATAGGTAAATGTAAATTAATACAAGAATTTAAGTGTTTGAGCTTTCTTTTATTTGTACAATACATAAAAGGAAAAGGAAAATTTTATTGCTTCTCGAAGTTTTCTTATAAAAGAAGGAGAAGAGGAAATGCATTTATTTTCATAAAACTATATTAGTCTTTTAATAATAATAAATATTAGAATTTTTTTATTCTTATAAAATGTCTAAATTTTCAAATTTAAAATTTAATCACCTTAATTATTACATCAATACTATTGAATTAAAATTTATTGATTTTAAAACGAGAATAACTTATTTAAGTACAGGAAAAGACATGGTGGCAGGGGTAGATGTGATCCACTATATCACTAACTCCATTTGCAGCCTCATGTTAATTAAATTATCACAGAAAATTCACTATTGGTAATCTCTAATTTGCTACAAGTTGTGTTTGGTATTGAAACATCTTGGAGGCTGCCCTTAATTCACAATTCAAAGACATTGATTTCTGAAGGATGTGAACAGAATTTGTCACTATCACTGGGGTTGGTAGAAAACCCTACAAATAAAAAGAAAAAAAAAACAGTTTTTACAGAAAATGAAAGTTTAAAATAATCGATGAATGGATGCCTTTATGGATTCTTCACATGTTGAAGGAATTTTCTTCACCTAGCAAAAGACCTATGTACAACTTCTACTCTTTGACTGTCTTTTTCTTTTTATTAATTTTAGATATATTTCGTATTCAATTTGCATTTTATCATCTCAAGGGAAGACATGTTCAATTCTTTCAATTTCTATTGAGTTTAAATTTTTATTTTTTTGCAATTAAATCTTTCAATTATTATTTTATTAAAATTTAGCTTTTAGTTGATGTGAGTTAACGGTATACTGACCTAATAAAATCAAATTCAAAAGACTTAATTCAAAGGTAAAATGCTTAACTTTAACAAAAGATCACTAACTTTCTTCCTTAGGTTTGAAACCTTAGTATATTACGACAAATTAAAAAGAGTAAATAGTAATTTTTTTTGTTATAATTTTATAGATTACTTTACTGAATAGATGTCGTATGACTGTCTATATGAAATACACTCGAATTAAGCCATATATAGGTCCAAGACAAGATGCTGAAATTCATATATGATGATATAATGTTGAATTATTAATGTACACAAAGCAAACTAGAATTTCTTTTAGCATGATAAAGGCAACACCTTTAATCCCTTCAAAGTAGTGGAGACAAAGCATAATAAACAATTTAATTAGCAGCAAACAGAGACTAATTACACAAATCATATGCAACTTCAATCTCATGTTACTCCAACACAACCCTTTTTCTTGTTTAGTCAACTTCAAGCCACCTTATTACTTTTCATAGCTCATGATGCTCATTAATAGTTACAATTAGTTCATTTAATCCTGTCAAAACAAAATTTGTTTAAATTAAATTTAACTCAATGTAATTGTATATATTGCCAAGAGGAATATGATATATGTGACAAAAAGTATCGGTTTGTTTGAAGTAAAAGAGATTCGATTAAAGATTCAACATGGAAATCTCATAATTCTGATTATTATATTAATATCACTAAACTAAAATTTATTGGTTAGTAATCTTTCCAATAAACTGTAGCTGTTACTGTGTTTAACATGATTCCGAACTAAAAGAAAAGGAACTTGATTTTTCCCTTTTTCTTCTTTCTTTCTCTTTTCTTTATATTAGCTTTCTTGATGATTCTTTTATTGCATTAATTAATTAAACCAAAAGTTTCATCATCAATGACATATAGAGGGTTTCTCTTGTCTGCTGTAGGCACAATATTTTAAAGTGTTTACCAAGGTCCACTTAACAATCATTTTACATTCGTGCATACACACAAATAAATATATAATTGATGAATAATTAATCATTACAACTAAAAAAAAATAAAATAAAATTCCCATAACTTGGAATTTCCAATATGTTAATTAACAACAACCCTTTTCCCTGGAATTAACAGAAGGGACAGCTGAGTAGACAAACTTTTTCATCTCTCATCTTCCCAACAAAATTCTCTCCTTAGGGTATCTTTCTATATAAATTAGCTTAGGATCTATAGCTTTGCAATGATAGGAAATAGAAGTAAGTTTATTAGAATTTTTTTTTATACTGTTTTGGTCAAAAGTTAGGGTTTGGGTGCTTATGATCAAATATTATAAGCATTCTTTTGTTTACTGGTCTCTCCATTAACTTAATTGGCTTTGCTACTAGTAATTAATCAAGTGATAAAATATCATAGGCTTTGTGACCAACAAAAGCAAATGTGAAGAGCCTATATATGGATTGATTTTAGATTCGGTCTTCATATTTTCTTTTTATTGTTAATTTGATGCTTATTGTTTATTCTTACCATTTCTCATTAGAGTGATTTTTTCGCAGGTGGAAAATCTTGTTAAATATACTACAGACAATTATGAGACTCCTATTAATACCTTCAGACTCTTTAGTATTATCATCATTCAACACGTTTCAATTTAATAATTTTCAATAAAACAAAAATTGAATTTGCATACCATATTACAATTTTTGAAAAAAATTTATAATAATTTACAACAATTAAATAATTTGATATCAATTTATAATACCGTAAATTTATATTTTTAACCTATTAGGAACCACTTTTATCAAATAATCAATCAATACAGAATATATGGCATAAATAAATAATATGATTTTATTCTGTTAAAATATATTTTTTCTTTTTTTTTTGTGTAAAATTCAGGCTAAGAAATAGAAATTATTTCTCTTTTAGGGTTTTTTCATTGAAGAGAAAATTATCAATCTTAATTTTCATTTAGTTTTTTTGTATTCTTATCTTTTCATATAGAATTCGATAGTCAATAATTGATTTATTTGATTATTTCTTAACAAGGATTGTAAGCATCTTCCTTGACACGTAGCAAAGATAGAAAAAATTTTGTAAATCGACCGAAAATTAATATATTATCTTGTTAAGAAAAATCTGCAATATGCTAAAACGCCTAATCATTCAAAAATTTTCTGTTTGAGTGAAGCATCCTCTAGATTTAGGTTCTTGATAGTGTGAACTTAAAATATTAGTGCCCCTAGGGAGACATTGTACTGCATTCTCCTGCTATATATTGTTTATAAAGCTTCTATTATACTTCTTTGCAATAATTTATTACCTTGACTTCAAGTCCAACCAATTATTTCTTTTATTAAATATTTACATTAATTTTATATTAGTGCAAAAAGAAAGACTCGTACTATCAAACCCACAAAGAAATTGCTTCTATAGCAATGATTCGATACCCTAATGCATATATAATATATTAATTATTGTGGGTTAATTTCACTCACCATTTGTACAAATATGAAAAAAGAAATTTGACAATTAATTAAAAATAGCGTATACATGACCCACATTATCAAAATAACGTTATATGGAAATCACCTGTTACCAAGAATTAGTTGAAAACTGTAAAAATTTTACAAGTAATCCAATTTTGAATCCCATAGTCTTCCTTCTCCTACTTGTAATTAATAAAAAAAACAGTATATAATGATAAGCAAATAAATAAAAGCTTTAATATTATAAAACTTAAATAAATCTTTTAAAAATATTATTATCCTCAAGAGACGGTAGAAATCAATTCTTTCTGAATTAAAAGTCTCGAATTGAATGAAAATACAAAAATTAAATACAATATACTTACATACAAGCATATTGAATAGGCATCCCTCCTTTTTCTTTTTTTCACTTGTGAATACAATCTTGCTGAAAAAATCATAGCTTTGTGTCTTCCTGAATATGTCAATAATTTCAATGTTAAGTGTGCTAAGCTATCATTAATAACAAAGATTTGACAACACTGAACACTTGTTTTTATATTATAATATATCAACTATCCTCTAGCCTTGGAAATTCTTTGACTGCTGTTTCATAGTTGATTAGTGGTATCTAACTCTTTTTCATATATGCTTGTTTTCAAGCCAATTTGGGTATGAAGAGTGTTAATCATATTTAATTAACCCAATAAAATTATGATTTGGTTAACATAATGAATACATAAATAGAAAAAATATAAAAAAAATATATTAAATGTTGGGGCCAATTAGATCACATTCTAAAGAAATGTTTGAAATTGCTGTTGATGATCCGAAAAACAGATTTTGAATTTTTTTATTTAATTAACTAATTTTTTTTTAATTTTTTATAAATTACTTTTTTTCAAATCTACTTTTTTACTTATATCAAAAATAATTTTCAAAATTCAAAAAAAATTAAAAAGACATTTTTTTCTGAAAAACACTTTCCCAAAACAATACCAAACAAAACATTAGTGAACATGCGATAGTCAATCTGCGGTCGGCTCCTAAGTTTTATTTTTCTCTCTGCTTAATCGATTGCAGCATGAAAAATGGGAAAACAATTGTTACTTTCCTACAGTTATTATTTTATGGGAATCTGCTACATTATTCTTGTTGTTTAGTGCACAGAGTGGTCATCAATTGATTAATAATAATAATAATAATAATAATAATAATAATAATTGGTGAGATAAAATGGTAAAAGTTCAATTTTTTTCTTTATTTGAGGTTTCATGTTCAAATCCTATATATAGAGCATCAGATTAGTTTGGATGACTAAGATCAATACTAATTTATATTAATAATAACAATTTTCGCTCATTTGAATTTCTAAATATTACGTTCGAGAGAGAGAGAAAAAAAGAAAGAAAATTATTTAATGAATTAAAAAATAAATCTAAGTTGGTAATTGAATATTTTTTGAATGAAACGAAAAGAATCACTTGATTAGCTGGCAATTCACTGACAAAATTTTAAGGAAGAAGGGTTCATAAAGAATTAAAGATCAACTCAATTGTGCATTTCTGAATCGGTAAGTAAGATGCTCATTTCCTTTTTGACAGAAAAGCTTAGGTTGGGTGTACCCTTTCAGTTCAGACTAAAGTACTTCTGATTGTTCTGAGACTCTAATTCATCAAAAGAAATTTCAGTTTCTACCACCTTAATTTCTGAAACTATATTTGTATTATGCAGAAACTGGAGCACACAGCTGCAAGAAAGTAAATGATGTTAAATTTGAATTTTTATTTTATTTTGGAAAAATTACTATTTACCTACGTAGTTTGATATAATTAATATACTAGTATCTTCTAAAGTTTAAAAATTATACAAGTATAATTATATACTAATACAATAAATCAAACATGCGGAAGGTAAATAATATAATTTTCAAATTTCATAAATACTAGTATATTATGTTAAACAAAAAGAGCAAAACTATAATTTTCAAACCTTAGGGTATTAATATATTATATTAAATTACATGAGATAAATAATAATTTTCCTTCTATTTTTGTTTAAAGAATACAAATTTTTTGGAAATACAAGTTTTTTTTTTTCATTAGGAGATTTAGTAGTCATGAATTATATATTAGAAGTAGTTATTTTTTTAAACTCACCGTAAAAATATGTTAAACTGCCACAAGATAAATTCTTAGATAGATATCATTTATAAACTAATATAATCACAAAATGAGATATATATATATATATATATATATATATTGCATTCATATAAACAAATAAAAATAAAATATTAAATGTATATACTGAATTAGTCTATGAATAAAATAGACTGAATTAGTTTAAAAATTTTTACTTCTATCAATATTAGTTGATAGAGGTAAAAATATTTCAGCTTGAGACCTCTTTTAATTCTCACAATTGAGAATATCAATCAAATTATCCTTTGACTGAACCTGATTTTTTGGTTTTTGGGTTTGTTTTTCTTTACATCATCAAGAATTTTCATGTTTCTAACTTTGTTTATTGCAGAGAATAAACTACTGCCTACCAAATTTGTGACACCTACCTTGATAAAGAGATGTCTCTTATCTATATATTCATGCATGATTTATTCAAAGCTAATTTAGGGAAAGGCATCTTTAAATTTTGATATTAATGTTAAAAGTTGGATAGAAAGTTGTGCCTTAAGCTGTACAAAGATACTTCAAACATTGGCATCCATTCCACCAAGCCTTTAACTAATTAAACACACCTATACATTGATTATTGTCTTGTCCAATCAAAATAAACAATTCTCCTCTTAATAAAATTTGTACGAATCCCTCAAAGATCAATGAAATAAAATTGCTTATAAAAAAAATACATTTGCACGAATTGAATCCCAAAATACAGTATCAATAATTTGTTTTTCTTCATTTCGAAATAAAAATTATAAAGCAATTAATATTTTTTTTTTCATTTTCTTTTTATTTGGATCTTTCTTTTTAATATATTCTACTTTCTCTGCATGAGCAAACAGATAATAACTTTCTTTTTTCAATTTTGATTCTTTACTCCTTTAGAGCACTTTAACTTAACGAAATTCCAGCTTAAAAGATCTCAGGTTCCAAAAAAAACAATTTAGTACGTAATTATGCTTCTTATTAAGTGGATTTTTGTAGTTTTTAGGATTAATGTGATTGTTTTTTGATCAAAGGAGAAAGATTAAGCAATAATTTACATATGATCTTGCGGAAGTAATTCGTTTTACATCAAGTTAATCATGAAATACTCGTCCATGCAATTTTTCTGCATGGGGTTTGAATTTGAAGTGTTAGAGACAATATATATCCTGCATTGAAAGTTTAAAGGGAGAATTTCATTCATGGTCTTTCAATTATATAACTCGTAACAATTCGGTATCTGAAAGATTATTTATAATACAAAAATATTTCAATTTTTATTTTGTAACATAAAAGTACCTCAACTTTTATTTTGTAACTAAATAGTATTTCCGTATTTGAATATTAGTCTTCCTAATATAAGTGTGATATAAAATATCCACATCAAATAAATTTTAATAAAAATAAAATTAAATATAATATTCACATTAGATAAATTTCAATTTTATTGACTGTATATTACAAATAATTTTGTTATTATTAAAATTTATCCGGATATTTCATGTTATACTTCTATTAAAGAGATTAAGGGGTGTTTGAAAGTGCTGTTAATTGTTCTAAAAACATGTTTTGAATTTTTTTATTTGATTGACTGATTTTTTTAATTTTTATGAATTATTTTTTTTTCAAATATACTTTTGGAAAAAATATCTATTTATCTGTATTTATCAAAAATAGTTTTCAAAACTTAAAAAAGTTAAAAATACAAATTTTTTTTCCCAAAAAATGTTTTTTTCAAACACAATGCTAAATGAACTCTAATAGTTGAAAATATAAGTACTATTTAGTTACAAAATAAAAGTTAAATTACTTTTGTATTACAAATAATTTTTAAAGTACTGAATTATTACAATTTACATAATTGGAGTACATTTATCTTACAAATAATCTTTCAGGTACCGAGTTATTACGAGTTAGATAATCAAGGTACTTTTGTATTACAAATAATCTTTCAGGTACCGAGTTGTTACGAGTTATATAATTGGAGAACCGTAGGTGAAATTCACCCAAGTTTAAATGATAGAATAAAAACACACAACTGTGATGAAGTTAATGTCAAAATTAATTCAAATCATTTGTAATAATGGTGAATTTATAATTATTAATTTCAATTTTTTTTTAAGAGAAATAATTTCATTGATTCAAATTGGTAATACATTGATAGAAACATATACATAAAATTTGTTATTTCTAAAAATTGATGGAAACATATACAAATTTGCTAAAATATACATAAAATGAAACAGTAAAAAATTCACAGCACTCAGGTTAATAAATTAGTTCAATGCTTACAAATTTAATAATACTATTGTGATTAGAATACTTATAATTTCTATTATACAACATACTAATGATTATAATATGATTTGTTATTTCTATTGGATCAAATATGTTTTTGACCGTCTGAATCGTCCACGTAAAAATAAAACATTGCAATAAAACGATAAAAAACAAAACGTTGTAATAAGACGATGGAAAACCAAATGCTACAACAAAACGGTAAAATTATCAAAAATAAGCCAAAAAGTAAGATATATATGGAAATAATCACTTATTTTAAAAATTAATTGATAAAAAAATGTAAAAAAATAATTTCAAACAAAAAAAATACCAAAAATCATTCCTCCTTGATGAAAATAGACGGTATCCTCATAATTCTAATATGATATTAGCTATATTATAGTTTAAAAAACGAGAAAAAACCTCAAGAAGGGGAGAATGATACAGACAATCTCACAATTCGGCACTTAACGGATAGATTAGGGAAGCCAACTTCAAATTGAGTTCAAAAATTTTAGAACAATCGTCAAATTTACAATTATTAAGCTTATGAGCCAACAAATTATTTATTTATTTATTTAGGTCTTTTATTAGTCTAAATAACCACACCCACTAAGGAAAATTACATTATATATAGCCACTAGTGCATGCTCTAAAAATAAAAGTCAAAAATAATATTTTGCCTTAAATGAAGTCATTATTGAGTACGATATACATTGATTACACTAAAACAGAAAAAAGGGGACCAAAAAAGAAAGAGAAAAGGAAAGGAAATACTCTAAGTGCTAAAACTAAACTACAACTGCCAAGTAACTGATTAAAACATTTTAGCATTAATAATTTTCATAGGACTTATTTCAAAATCCCTTTCTTCAAAAGGATTTGGCTTTAGTAACTATAGTACTGAAACTGCGCTTGCTCATAACTCTTAACAAAATCTCTTCCTCTAATTCCTCCATTATCATCTTTCTCTCCATTCAGCCCATCAAACTGCTGCAAACAAACAAAACATACCATTTTAATTACAACCCACCTTTCATTAACATATAAAGTTCCAAACTTTAATGATTAAATAAATTTCTAACATAAAAAAATAAATAAAACCAAGCACTGTAAAATGTAAGAACAGAAACATTTATGTTACCCATAGCTCATCTTCGTCTTCTTGTCTGTTATAACATGCAGCTTTGGGAATCTCACCCGTCTCATCGTTGCGCGCGAATCTGCCACGTATGCGAGGTCTGTTGTCTGCTAGTGTTTTTCGGCATGCATACTTTGTATCATCCACCAACAAAACAAAATCAATCACATTAATCATACATTTAATTGTATTTATTTATATTACTTATAAACAGAGCCATCAAAATAAAAGTCATAGTGAAAATTACTTTCCTAAAGAAAGAATTTGTTATCGGCTAAGTCAGACAAGTAAACTGAATTGGGTATTACCTTGATGGTCTTAGTGAAGTTTCTCTGGGTACGCTTGGCTCTGTACTTAGAAATCCTATCTTTTCTCTCTTCAGCACTGTAACGGCACACTCTGAAATTTCCTTCTTCCATCAATGAGCTCTCAGAAGCCAAGGGGCTTGAAAGGGATCTCTGTGTTGAATGTGGAGTTCTAATATTCTGTAAAAGAAAGATTTTGTTAGCTATGAAAGGGTTTAGAGAAAGAACAGGGGAAAACTGGGGGAAAAACAGAGGAGTGGAAAGATTCTAACTTGTAAATCACCAGTGCTGCAAACTCTCCTCATGTGACCAGAAAGAAAGCTGCTTTCAGGTGGGCTCAAGGCTTGGTTTTGATAATTTGGGGATTCTAAAAGAGCATCAAATGGAGTTTGGAAAAAAGGGTCAAGTTTTCCTTCAAAAGAATTGCTGCTAAAGCTTCTCTGCATCATCTTTGCCACATTTTCTACACTACTATAACTATGAGGCATAAAGAGTGGCTGATTATTGTAATAAGATTCAAAACCCATTTGACATTCCTCAGTTTTGATTCCTAAAGCATCCAACCCAGTGAAGTTATTATACCCATTTCCCAAACTTGAACAGCCACCCAAATTTTCACCATTTCCAACAGACTGCTGCAAATGGGTTGAAGAATAAAGAGACAAGTTTTCAAGCTGGTGACTTGGTGGTGAAGATGAGAGAAGATTTGGAGTTAAATGGTCTAAAGAGCTGGAATTATGAACTGGGTTTTGATTATTTTGATTGTTTGATGATTCAGAGAAGATATCAGTTGAATCACAAAAAGCAGAAAATGGGTCTTGGAAAAAAAGGTCGCCATCAGAGGAGAGTATTTCTGGGCTGTAGTTGTGGTAGAAAGAACTATCATGAAAATAAAGATCAGATGACATTATTTTTTTTTAGCTCAATTCTTTGATGAATTGAACTCTAACTCAAGCAAAAGAAGAATTGAAGAAGAAAGAAGATGGTGACGGTGTTCTTGATTATAATTGTTTTTGTTGCAGGGGTATTCTGTCTGTGTATATTGGCAATGGAACTGGCAGAAGAAAAAGCAGCACAAGTGACACTTGGGTTATAGTTTATAATCAAAGATTGACACTTCTACAGCTATAAGACAAAAACATGTCGATTTCTACTCTCTTACTCGGAGTTTTTTCAAAGTCCAAACACAACTAGAGGCTTGCCCACTTCACCTATGTGCTTTATAAAGACAGGCTGCTTTGCATAATTGCCCTTGTTCTTTATAATTAATAGAAGAAACGCCACAACTATTCTAATATTTTAAGATTATTCTCCTATTTGAATATCATTTCAAAATGACCCTTTTTAATTACTAAAACCAATCAAATGCAAGATACGCCTAGTGCAACAACTAGTAAATGCTATATTTGATTACTTCTTTCAAGTGGGCAAATGGGTTTTTTCTCCTTTGCGGTCACCACTCACTCATGACAAAATTAAAGATTTGGAGCCACTGCTGCTGGGTTTTCTTGGCCTCCCTGAATAAAGCCTTTTACTTAGGGTAACTCAACATGGAGAGTTTTGGAAAGTTCCTACTTTGAACTTCTTCACCTGCCTAATAGTGAACTTTGAGAAATTTGACTATAGTTCTAACTTGGATTATTAAATTTTCATATTCACTAAAACCTAATACGTTATACTAAACTGATTCTAATCATTTATATTATTATTGTAATTATACTAAAACATAATAAAGGTTATAATTAAATTTCATTAAATAACACTATCTTTCTTCTTACCAAAAACAAAAAATTCTAACATTTTTATGAGACTTAAATTTTTTAATTATTATTATTAAAATAAATGAATGACTAAAATTAAGTTTAATATGACCTTATCATATTTAGCATGAATATAGGTTGGACTAAAATTTTTTACTAGAGTAACCATGTGTAGAAAATTGGACATGGTATTTCATTTTTTATCATTTTTCCATAAATTGAACGTAGGATGTGTCCCTGAGTTTAAGCTTAGTGACAATTACTGATTTGATTTAAAGATTATTTTAAGATTTTGAAGTGGAATTATTAGGACATTAGTTTAAAAAGAACACAATTAGGGCTCAAATGACCAAGGCCCAAAGATGATTTTTCACCCATTAATCATTCCACGATTCAAAGCTTCAAGCTTTCAATCCACAACTTCAACTTTATGATTGACAATTGCGCATTCCAATGAGGAAGAAATGCAGCCCACCACGCACTGTGCCGGTGAAATATCTTATTGTAAATGCTGGTGAAAATATCTTATTGCCTTCCACAAGCTACCATTTAAAATTCCATTACTTGCTTTAAAGCCCATGGTGCAATGGCAACCAGCCAAATGAAATGGAGAATATGGGAAAACTAAGGCATCTCGAACCCAAATTATCATTTGGTGTTATTTTTACATAAAAATAATATAATTACAATAAATTTATCTCCAATTTATAACAATGTTTTTTACATAAAAGAGAATATTCTATAATATTTTTCCAACTCATAATACAAACATGCTACAGTTAAATGCTAAAAATGACATTTTATTGTAGCTAATATAAAAAATGGTGTTCAGATTGGCATGGGTTGGAGAGGTGTAAAGAACACTATTTTTATTTTCTTCTGCAATTTCCACATCATTTTGCTGTGATTTTTTTTTTTTTATAAATATTTTATTTTATTAATATTTGAGGAAAAACCATGATAATCAAGACTAAGGCCATGAAAAAAATCTCTCCCTAGAGTTAAAGCAGCCTTGCTGCTAGCAAAGAGAACGGCAAAACTAGAAGAGGAAACAGTGCAGCCAAAAACAACCGAAAGACAAGCAAAGCAAAACCAAAAGAAAACTCAAAACAAAGCGTAACAGCAAAACTAAGACAACCAGCAAGTTAACTAAGACAAAGCCTAATGCCCAAAGATGGAGTCTTACAAAGCCCAGTAAATTCAACACAGCCATAGCAAGAGGCCTCAAACCAAGCACAACAGAATCGCACAATAAAATCTTGATAGTTGAGCAGACAGATCTAGGAGGAGAACAACTTCAAAGATGGGCAAGGGCAACCAGAAAATACACCAACAAAAACCGATTAAGAGAAAGTCTAAATGACTTTTAAAGCTTGTTCCTCCATGTAAAAGAAGCCCATTGCAAATCCATATCAATTAAAGACCAAGATAAAAATAAGTTGTTAAAAAGCTGTATGCCAACAGAGTTTTCTGTAGAGGGATGTCTCTCATCTGAGCAACAAAAGGCTTAAGATTTTCGAGTTCCCATCCAACGTTGGGAATCGTGCTCTATAAGATTTGCAAGAGCATCTGTCACCACATTGTCATCAGCTGAGAATGAAAAGCCCAGGGCCTTACCAATATCAAGAGTTTTAGTTACCTCCTTCGAAATTGACACACCATGCTTTTTTTTTTGTTGTGAATAATTTCATTGTCAGAAGCTTGCCAAAAATCATTGGATATGTTTTTGGACTTTGGTCTCCCTTTTTGCGTTTGTCTTGTTGTTCCTTGTAACAATTCTGCAAAGGACTTATACTTTACCATATTGCAACGTACGTCGTCCTACATGTACAGATTGTGGTGGGCTTGTTTTAGATGATTGACCATCTGTCAAAGAATTAATATCCACATCAGCAGTAGACATAGACTAAATAATCGTATTTTCATGTGTTGGAAGATCTGCTTTATCTGGATTAGACATGTGGACAATAGGACTGCTACTGTTGTGCTCGTGTAATGTAGGACTGTTACCAGATGTAACCAATTGAGATTTGCAACATTCCTCATGAATACGAGCAGATAGAGTCCTAACTGATCCACTAACTCCTTGCGCCAAATCTGGGATTGGGTTTAAAGATAGAGACGGGCTCTTTACCAAAATTTGAAGGCTATGTACCGGGATTGCAAATTGGAAGAAGTGGGGAATCACCAAAGATTGACGTGTCAGATACATGGGTTTCAGCTGAAGTTACTGCATTCTTATCCGAGGATTCTGGACCCACCTCTATCAAAGGCGGAGAGGATTTATTGCTATCATGATATACTGATTTGTGCTTCGAATTTTCGAAAGAATATCCCATTGATTTCGCACTTGCATTCAAATTTGAATTCGCATCCAGATATCCTTCGTGGTTCCCTGGGAAATCCTCCAAGCTAAAATTTGAATTTTTGTTCCCGGGATGGTTCTCCTCGGCGGTAGCACTGCCATTCTCCGACGAGACATCATCACCACTTGTGTCATCATCACCAGCGCTGGCTTTTATGTTGGCAAGGTCATCATCTAATGAGGAGGCTTCAGCACTTGTACAATCTGCAGAGCACACAGGATTTAAACAGCAACAATTGTCCAAGAAAATAAGACAATAATCCTCCCGTAAAATAACAGTAAATTTAAGATCATCATGAGCAACAACAAGAGATTTGCATATTGGGGTTGCTCAAGTTGTATTGATAAGTGTAAGAAATATAGCAGATGTATTAATTTATTTCTACAAGGGTAGTTTAGTCCATTCATGTATTTTATGTATATAAACAATTGTATTGCTTTCTTTACAAATTAATTCAAACAAAGATTATCCTTCCAGAATATTTTATACCTTTTTGTTCTCACTTTACTTGTTCTTGTCAAATCCTAATATGAAATTTTATATGGTATCAGAGCCTCTTGATTTTGGATTATGATCCTTTGTTGCTTAATCCGTTTTTAGTATCTGGTTTACCTTTATGGCAGCTACTCATCAATTAGTTGGTGAACAATCTGTTTCAGATCGTTTGAGTGAGAACGGGAAAATCACGAATTTGTACTCTGGCGATTCTTTGTCCCTATAAGGTTATGATCATCTTGGTATGGCATTGGTTAGTAATATGCTTAATGGTTACAACTATTTGTCTTGGAGTCAGTGCGATGCATATCGCTCTTAGTGCGAAGGTGAAGCTAGAGTTTGTGACTAGAACATGCAAAATGCCTAAAAAGAATATAGAGGAGTATGAATAGTGGTTACAATGTGATTTCATAGTGACTTCCTAGTTATTGAACTCAATTTCTAAAGATCTTGTTGATGCATTTCTTTATATAACTTCAGCGAAGGAAGTTTGGAAACGAGATTTGGCGAATGCAATGGACCTCTATTGTATCATGTTCAGAGAGAGATAAGTTCAATTGTGCAAGGTAATATGTCATTAGCTTTGTACTTTACTAAACTTAAGAAACTTTGGGATGAACTATCCTGCTTTATCTCATATCTTGACTGTACTTGTGGTGCTGCTAAAGCTATGATAGATCACAAGAATAATACACAATTAATTCAATTTCTAATGGGTTAAAATGAGTCTTGTGATGTTGTACGAAACTAAATACTGATGATGGAGCCTTTACTGAATGTAAATAAGGCATATTCTATGGTATTACGTGTTGAGAAACAAAGACAAGTGTATAGTTTAGTTAATGACAGTGGTGAAAACATGGCTATGACTATTAGGACTCCTTATCCTAATTAGTTTAAGCAAAATTCAGATATTAGCCAAGAAACATCAAAATCTCAGTCTAAGAAAAAGGATTCGAATAGGTTTTGCACTTATTACAAATCTGAGGGACATTTGAAGGATACTTGTTTTAAGCTAGTCGACTATCTTAAGTTGCTCCTAAACTTATAGATGTTGTTCAATAAGGTTCTATCAATTCCAATACACTTCCTGCTAATACTCTTTTTGATGAAGATGCTGAAGATTGTGGCTCTTTCACTGATTGGAACTTAATCATCACAGCAACCGTCCAACAGGAATTTTCGAAGCTCATCAAAGGCAAAATTGATCCATCTTGTTGCGTTGGAACTTCGAATTTTGCTAGTACTTTTTTGTTTAGAGGTAATCTTATTGCTTTTGCTTTCTCTAGTTCTTTTTTTTGTACTGTTAATATGACTAAACGTTCATGGATAGTTGACATAGGGGCTACAAATCATATGTGCCCAAACTTAACTTTGTTTACAAATTATACCAAAACCTATACATATACCCCAATTTACTTGCCAACTGGTAGTACTACTTCAGTTTCTCATGTTGGCACCATCATTTTACATCCCACTTTTGTTTTAGAAAATGTCTTACATATACCTACCTTTCATCATAATCTTTTGTCAGTCAGCCAATTAACCTTATATAATCATTTCATAGTATCTTTTAACTCTGACTATTGCATATTTTAGGATCCAAAGAATGATTCTGTTCTTGCACTAGGTAAGCAAGATGGTGGCTTATGCATACTGAATTTGTCTAGCTTTGATTCCACATTCATTACCAAAAGTCTTACGAATTGTTTTTCTTTTATAAATATCAGTCATGCTTCTTCCATTTTATTTGCCACAAATAAAAGTACTTCATGTACTATTCCTATATATAGTAATAAAACTATTCCTTCTATTTCAAGTGCCTATGCCAAAATTGATGATTATTTGTGGCATGCTAGATTAGGACATGCATCTACCTCTACATTACATCATATTCCTTCACTTAAGCATCTCCATAACTCCAATCCATCATGCCTTATTTGTCCTTTAGCCAAACAACATAGACTTTCTTTTCCTATACATTTTATTCACACATTAGCTCCTTTTGATCTTTTACATATTGATGTATGGGGACCATACTCCGTAGCCTTTTTAACTGGTGCCCATTACTTCTTGACTGTGATTGATAATTTTTCAAGGTTTACATGGATTTTCTTGATACAACATAAATCTCAATGTTATTCCCTTCTCTCTAATTTGTTCATAACTATTCAAACTCACTTATCTACTGTAGTAAGGAATGTTAGATTGAATAACAGAACTAAATTTGTAAACTCCTCTTGTCAATCCCTTTTTAATTCTTTGGGTATTCACCATCAAATGACCTGTTCTTACACTCCTTAAAAAAAT
Source organism: Balakata baccata (assembly GCA_949630135.1). Taxonomy (NCBI): domain Eukaryota; kingdom Viridiplantae; phylum Streptophyta; class Magnoliopsida; order Malpighiales; family Euphorbiaceae; genus Balakata; species Balakata baccata. Next base: position 35,241 of record CATIWF010198255.1, read on the forward strand.
GGCATTATTACATAAGCATATACTCCAAATTGCTAGGGCCTTGAAGTTTCAAACATCTTTACCTCATACTTTTTAGGGAGAGTGTATTTTGACTAATGTATATCTTATCAATAGACTGCCTGTGCAACTATTGAATTGGAAATCACCATTTAAGGTATTGTTTCATAAGATTCCTGATTATTCTCTTCTTAAGGTTTTTGGATGTTTGTGTTTCGCTACGAATATTACTCCTCATAAAGATAAGTTTAATGTTAGGGCCTTTCAGTGTTTGTTTCTAGGCTACACTTATGATCATAAAGCTTATAAAGTTTATAATTTACACTCCAAAAAATTGTTTTTTAGCAGAGATGTCATTTTTCGTGAATCCATATTTCCTTTTGCTTCTCTCTCTGAATCTGAATCTTATTTTCCTTTTTTTAATTCTACTTTTGAACATGACCCTTTTATTGATTCTTGTTCTATTCTGCAATCTTCCTCTCCCGTTTCTTCTACCCTACTTATTCGTACCGATTCTTCTTCTCTTATTTCAGATTCTTTACCTATTTCACCTTCTTCTCCTTCTTCTTCTCATCAATCACCTTCCGTGCTCATTGTACAGCAAAGTACGAGACAGACTTCTAAGCCCCTGTAGATGTAAGACTTCATTGTTAATAATTGTGTTTCTACAAATTTAAGCACTTTACATATTCCTATTACTTTATCACTTCTCTACTTGGAGTACCAGCTTTCTCTTTATGACATTTCTTCCATTTTTCCCCTGCTCATATGCAGTTTATGGCAAATGTGTTAGCTGTTACTGAACCACATTCATACTTGCAAGCCCAAAAGGATCTTAGATGGGTACTTGCAATGGAACAGGAATTTCAGGCTTTAGAAGCAAATGACACTTGGGATCTCATTTCTCTTCCCCTTAGTAAGAAAGCCATTGATTCTAAATGGGTTTATAAACTAAAATATAAGCTTGATGGAACGATTGATAGGTTTAAGGCATATTTAGTTGCCAAAGGTTATCACCAAATTGAAGGAGTGGCCTTTACTGACTGTTTTTCTCTTGTTATTAAGCTTTGTACTGTCATGTTATTTCTAATCATTGTTGTAGCACACACCTGGCCTCTCTTGCAACTTGATATCAATAATGCCTTTCTTCATGGCTTTATTGATGAAGAATTATACATGAAGCCTCCTGCAGGCTACACCATAGATCTACCATATCAAGTATGCAAACTTAAAAAGTCTCTCTATGGCCTCAAATAGGCCAACAGACAATGGAACAGGGAATTCATTAGTTTTTTACCATATCTTGGTTTTTCTCAATCCTCCCATGATCACTGTTTGTTCACTCTTTCCTCTGCTGGTTCATTTTTTACCATTCTAGTATATATGGATGATGTCCTTTTAACGGGCACTAATGAGTCTTTTTTGCAACATGTTAAAGCTTATTTACACTACAAATTCACCATTAAGGACCTTGGTTATGCTAAGTTTTTCTTGGGGTTGGAGACTGCTCGATCTTATGCTGGACTTTTTCTTAATCAACGAAAATATATCTTTTATGTCCTTACTGCTTTAGGCATGCTTGACTCTAAACCAGCCTCTTTTCCCCTTCCTTAAGGCCTTCATCTTCATTCTGATTTTGGTGAATTGTTGCTAGATCTAGATCACTACCACAAAATTATAGGCCAACTCCTTTACATTAATATTACAAGGCTAGAAATTAGTTTCTCAGTGCAGCATCTCAGTCAGTTTATGAGTCCTCCTCAGAAACCTCATCTTGTTACAGCTCATCATGTATTGTGATATCTCAAGTCCATTGTTCACAAAGGCTTATTTTACCCTGCTTCTTGTAATTTTACTTTGACCGCTTATTGTGACTCAGATTGGACATTTTGTCCCACTACTAGGAAATCTGTTATTGGCTATTGCGTTTTCTTGGGTCCTTCCCTTATTTCTTGGAAAACCAAGAAATAAAACATTATTTCCTGGTCTTCTGTTGAGGTTGAGTACTACAACATGCAACATGGCTACAACTTCTTGTGAACTAAAATGATTGTCTTTTTTGTTGCGGAATTTTCAGATTTCAATCTCTTATCCTATCTCTCTTCACTATGACAACCAAGCTACCCTCCACATAGCTACTAACCCAGTTTTCTACGAGCGTACGAAACATATTAACATTGATTGTCATGTAGTTCAAGAGCATATTCAATCTGATTTTTTTTTTGCGTACGGTACATGTCTCTTCTGCTCTCCAGCTCGCTAATATTTTTGCTAAGCCTTTAAGTGCTCGACAACATCAATTTTTAAGTTCCAAGTTGGACCTGTTTGATTCTCAGTAGTCTCCAACTTGAGGGGAGGCATGTAAAAAAATATAGCAGATGTATTAATTTATTTCTACAAGGGTAGTTTAGTCCTTTCATGTATCTTATGTATATAAACAATTGTATTGCTTTCTTTACAAATTAATTCAAATGAAGATTATTCTTCCAGAATGTTTCCTATCTTTTTGTTCTCAATTCTTGTCAAATCCTAATATGAAATTTTACAAATCCTGGCCACATCAAAGCGAACCTTTTTTAAAGTATCCGGATCCAATGCTATGAAATCACCATGAAATTTTGCTAGCCATGAGAAGAATTCATTTGTCCATAGATGAATAGGAATACCGTGACATCTTAACCAAACAAAACGTCTCATCGGAGTTAGTTTAGGATCGTAGAGTCTAATATCAAAAAACCACTTTCCTAAGAGAGGTTCCTTACTATCCATATAGGCGAGGAGTTTGTCACGACTTGCAAAAGTCAACCAAAAAAAAAAAGTAATCCTCCCTTCGCTGCCGCCTTAATGCACTTATGTCCCGCAGCTGTGAGTTCATTTTGAATATCAAAGATGGATTTTATGTCTCGGAGAGTTCCAATTGCCATAGAATCAACAACAGACTTTGCACCCTAAAATCGACCATCAACAGAGTCTACAGAAGGTCTGGTTGGAAATGGCCCAATAAGCTAATACCAGTCATAACCTTTCTATAGATAGAAACTGGAGAGTTCTTTTTCCTTCTAAGTTATCTAAATTGAAAATTTTCATTTGCATGTCTAGCCTATGTTTGAACCGGTGTTGAGTTGCAATATGGCAGCCATTGGCATGTTGGAAAAATTTCCAACTTATGTGGGCTTACATATGTCAATGAATATATATATGTATAACTATCGTATAGTTAATTTAATTAGTGATCTAATTAAGTAAATAATTAACCATTAAGGTATGAAATGCTATGCATTCTATAATGCATCAATTAAAATACTAGATTCAAATAATTTATAAGAAATCATATTTATAAGAATAATGATAATCATTCAAAAATTTTAAGATTATTTTAAGATTCTGAAGTTGAATTATTAGGAGATTAGTTTAAAAAGAACACAATTAGGACTTAGTAACAATATTGATTGATTTAAAGATTACTTTAAGATTTTGAAGTTGAATTATTAGGAGATTAGTTTAAAAAGAACATAATTAGGGCTTAAATGATCAAGGCTGAAAGATGATTTTTCATCCATTAATCATTCCATGATTCAAAGCTTCATGCTTTTAACCCACAACTTCAACTTTATGATTGACAATTGCGCATTCCAATTAGGAAGAAATGCAGCCCATCCCGCGTTGTGCTCCGGAAATATCTTGAGGAAATTTAATGGTTACCAAAATTTTTATGTTTTTTCATCTTTACCCCTAATTTTTATATTTTTTCATTTATATTGAAAATTATTTCATTTGTACCGATTTTTTCAATTTGCTTTCAGTTGCTAAAACGCTCTCCTCCCTTATTCAACAGTCCTCGCAGTCTTCAAGTCCTTAGCTCTGCAATCGTTTTATCATCTCATTCATCTTCGTTTCCGCTTTCCGTTTATCAAAATAGTAATCTATAATTCGGTTTTGTCGGTTTCAGTATTGCCACATTCGTTGTTGCTTTAATGGCGGTGGGTTTTGAAGTAGCGGCAGCAGACTTAGCAGGAGCTAAGAGGGCCCTGCAACTTCTGACGATGAAATTGAATCTTAGCTTCGAATGCAACACCGACAATGGCCAAGCTATTATCAGTGTTTGTTTCCTTATTCTTTTTCTTTAATTAATTCTATGAAAAGATCTAGACATACAATATGATTCAAGTCCGATTTGTATTTCTTCTATTTTCTTGATTGAAAATTAATAAGATATATCCAAGGTATCCTCAAGATATATTCGAAATATTCTCATAGAATTCCCAAAAGTATACCGAAGTATCCTCAAAATATACTCAAAGTATTTCTGAGAAATTCTTTTCAGATAATTCTCAAGGAATTCCCAAGGTATATCCAAGGGTATTCCCATGAAATTCCCAAAGGAATATCGAAATATCTTCAAGGTATATCCGAAGTATACCTAAAATATTTTCAAGGTATTCCTAAGGAATTTCCAAAATATATCAAAGGCCCAAGGTATTCCGAAAGATATACCAAACTATTTATTTGATATTTTGTGATGTTTTGAATTTTGATTGAATTTTACTCTTTTTCTTTTTCTCATTAAATTGTTTTTGCTCTTTTGTTAATTTTTGGCGAAAATTGAACTGAAATATCCCTAAAGTATACCGAATGTATACCGAATATATACCTTCTGGATATATTTTGAGGTGATTTTGAAATTTATATAGTATTATAATTTTAGAAAGTTATTTTCGTTAACATTGAAAAAAACTTTAAGTGCCATAAATAAGTACCAATTTTTTGATATTTTTGTAAAATTTCCAAATATCTTAGATATGGACACATATAGATACATATTTAACTACTTTTTCTTTTTAACGCCCCAATTCAAACCGTCCCGATTAAACTCTTTGCGTAATTTATGTTTTTCAAAACAAAGTCTTTCAATAAACGGTTACTACTTGCGCTTAATATTCCAAAAGCGTGTAAAAATCTAAAATTGTCTTTCAATAGTGTGTAAAAGTCTGCGTGAAAAAATAAATCTTAACCAAAAAGGCATTTATCATATACTTTTTTCAATATCTTATAGTCAATGCTGGTGAAATATCTTATTGCCTTCTTCAAGGTAGGGGCTTCAGTTTTAATCAAATAACCAAATCGAATTGATAAAATTTGGTTATTTTTTTAATAAAATTTTCAATTTTCAGTTCCATTTAGTTATTTTATTTAAAAAATTACAATTATTAGTTAAGTTAGTTCAAAAAATATAAATACTTAATATATATATATAAAGACATTTGAAGATTTAAATTAATTAGTTGCTTATTATTTTTGCTTTATATGAATTTTTATAATTTTTTTTTGAATTGGTGTATTTTAGAACTTATAAGTAGCATATAATTATTAATTATATTTTTTGTTAATTTTAATTATAAATTTGACTTTGTCTTAGTAGTTGTATTAGTATATATTTTCAATATGTTAACTATATTATGATTATTTTTATTGCCTCATTGACTTTGTTGTGCAATATAAAAACTTATAAAACTGAAAAATGTCCCAAAAATTATATAATAACTCAAAATTTTGTTTATATACTTTAATCGATTCAGTTTGGTTAACATTTTAAAAGTTCTAAAAATTTCGGTTAGTAATAAAATTTGGTTTGGATCTATTAACATAATGTACAACCCTACCATAAGGTACCATTTTAAATCCAATTATTTGCTTTAGAATCCCATTAGTACAATGGCAACCAGCCAAATGAAATGGAGAAGATGGGAAAACTAAGGCCATTCCTTTGTGTTATTTTTACATAAAATATTATAATAATATTAAATTTATCTTCAATCCATAATACTATTTTTTACATAAAAAATAATATTTTATAATATTTCTTCAACTCATAACATAAGCGAATGAAAAAAAAGAAAAAAAGAAAGAATGATTCAACATCAGTAAAATGACGTGCTACAGTTCAATGCTAAAAAGTAAAAGTGGCGTTTTACGGTAGCTAACACTAAAAATGGTGTTAAGATTGGCGTGCATGGGAGAGGTGCAAAGAACACCTTTTTTATCTTTTTCTGCAATTTCCATACCATTTTTACTTAACTTGTGGTTTCTCCTGAACACTTCCAACCAATTTTCAAATGAATAACAAAAAATTTAATATAACAGCTGATTAAAAGTAATTTTAGTAAAATAAAAATATAATTCAGTTATTTTTTTAAATGAAAAAAACGTTTTGTAATTTTACTGAAATAAAAGGAAAATTAAGTTGTCATAAGTTAACCTACATGAACAAATAAGAAATTCGAAATAACAAATTCAAGGCTTGAAGACTGTAAGATTAATGATCATATTAATTATTTTAATGGGTTGTTTCTAGATGATAAGAATGTCTCTATAATATTCTTCTCATATAAATACCGTTTATTGACTTTTTTTTTTTCTTTTTCTTGAATGAATGACTATCCTTTGATGGAATAAAATAAAATAATTATGAAGCTACCACATGGTCCTACCTAAATCTTTGCTATGAGGGGCACATATCTGGGTTTCATAGTTCATAATTTTTATATCCAATAACACATTCGGTCATTTCTTTTAAAACCAAACTGTGGGATCTATCCAAATTGCTCTTTTAAAATGATTTATAATCACAATTTTTCCAATAGAAAGCCATTGGCATGTTGGAAAAATTTCCAGCTTATGTGGGCTTGCATATGTCAATTAATATGTATAACTCTCGTATAGTTAATTTAATTAGTGATCTAATTAAGTAAATAATTAACTATTAAGGTATGAAATGCTATGCATTCTGCAATGCATCAATTAAAATACTAGATTCAAATAATTTATAAGAAATCATATTTATAAGAATAATGATAATCATTCAAAAATCAAAACATGCGTTTTGTGTCATAACTATCAATATTCATAGTCATTCAGGTTACGTGTTTTAATTTTAGTTTTCTTTTTTTGACAACGAATATAATTAGAGCATAGAAATATATACAAATCAGTTAAAAATTATAGATGATGAAATAATAATAAAAAAAATTTACAGTACTCAAGATAATAGTATAATAAATCGGCCAAAAGCCTATAAATTTGATAATACTATAGTTATTAAATACATATGATTCAAGTTCTGTAACATACTGACAAATATAATATGATTTGTTATCTCTGTTGGATCAAATATGTTTTGTCTGTCTAAATCATTCACACACAAAAATACCGTAACAAGTCGACGGAAACAAAATATTATAACAAGACGACAAAATTACAAAAAATAAAACAAACAAAATAAAAACATAGATCTATGTATAATAGTCACTTATTTTAAAAATAAATAGATAACAAAGATATAGATAAGTGATTTTAGCCAATAATGACCAAAAATCATCTCTCCTTACATGTTTTGGTTATATTCATAGTCAATTCCTCCATTAAAATTAGCATATGAAATCTATTAGTGTTTTTCGCATTAGATATGATTTAGGATTATAGTTGAGAAAGATATTCCAAATCCAACCAATTTATACATTAAATATGTTTTAAATATGCATTAAATATGATTTAAAATATAGTTAATATAAATCACATGTCCCAAGGCAAATCGATACATTATACAGGCGAGAATTTTGGAGAGGAAAAATGAGAATTGTGGGTCATAGGCATCGACCAATACTAAAAACCTACATCATGATACATCTATCACATGCAATTAATTAATAATTTATAGCGTTGGTACCCATCAATAAAGCAAATTAAAATATGATATTTTGTCAATATATATATATAGTTAATTTTTTAATTGAGCTGATAATCAAGTAAATTTTAAATAATAATTAATGCAGTTCATACAGTAAAATAATGATAAAGTCAATAAATGGATTACTTAAAAGAAAATAGAAAGGAAAATTGAGCATATAGAACACAAGATAGAATGCAGATTGTGGACAAGATGCAAGATAGA
>CATIWF010198293.1:0-12040 GCA_949630135.1 Balakata baccata
ATTGGCCATCTCTCTAAGATGATACATAATGGTATTGCATCCATTTCATGATGCTTTTGAAGTTTGAACAACTTAGGACCAATCCATTGTTATTCAAGTACTTTTTCTATGCAAATTGTTCATAACACTTGCATCTCAAGCGTTAAGGGAAGGAAAATAGATATCCCAGACTTTGGCAACCTATTGGATTTGAGAACCATTCTCAATTTTATGCCAGTCAAGGAAACTTAGGTTAAACAAAATGTATGACTCATGATTACGCATTGATTCATATTGAATGATATGATTCTAACAACTTAGATGTAAAGATCGAGATTGTAGAGGTGTGTACATGAATGAATGCATGATATTAGGTCTTTAATGAAATGCATTATGACTCTTACTATTTTATTGCGAGTTTATAGCCCTCACTATAAACCTGAGAGAACTTATATGGAAGCTCTCCTAGTGGGTCAATATACAATTTGCTAAGAATGACCTTGAGGCAACTTAACAAACCATCCTTAGTTCTGTTGGTAGGTATCTGATCCATACTAACTGCATTTCCATACAACTATTGAATCTTGTGCATTCAACTAATTGATGTGTGCACATGCATTAGGCTATCAACTCTTGACATATGCATATCTCATGTACACTTATTCAACTTCGCCTCCAATACTCATTGACCTTGGCGCAAATCCAATAAATTAATAATATTGTTTAAGTCCAACCCATTAATTATGAAATCTAATTTTAATGGCTCGAACATATTCTTATAAAGTGAGCTTGAGGCAATTCAACAACACTAACTTTAGAAGAACTCTGGTTCTCCCCACATTAATGGAAGGCGTGAGACATAATTGTTTATTTAGTGAGCAATTTTGTTAATTTAGTCTCATCATGTTATTATTGTATGCTTTTATATATATCATATATTCATCACATAGATATATAAAGATAGTTACATTAACTACATGGCATAATTATGGACATACTAAAATCAATCTCTTGAGCTAAAAAGAGATTGACTAGGTCTTACCTAGGTATATGATGAATTACAATCAAAAAATAGAAATCAAATTCTTACTTCTAAGTCTTCTTGTTTATGACACCATTTCCTTTGCTTCCTACTCTTTTGCATCTTCATTCTATCATAATCCTATGTAATCTAATTACATATTTCAAAAATAGAAAAACTCAATTTACATTTGAGGGGAGTAAGATGAGAAAAAAAATGTATGAGAAAGAAAAGAGAGGTAAGGATACGCATGCTCTACTTACTATAAAACAAAATAAATCATGCATGCTCAATCACATTGGGCCTAAATCCATAATCATCCATCATGTCTTTTATACACCCCTAGCATGCATTCTCTAATGCATAAAATAAAATAAATAAAGTAGTGACAATTTTAGATTCTAAATTTGAAAATTGGTTTCAACACTTGAACCGAAATTGCCTACTTATATTATTTCGGTTAATTCAATTTTGTATGTCATTTTAATATGAAAATTAATATTTAATCAAATTAATTAAATTCCATATTTTCAGAAATTAAATCTACCTTAAAATTAGGTTATTATGATGTCAAAAATTAAAAAATTTAATTCTAACATACATATCATATTTTAGTCATAACAGATATTAATTTGCTTACCTTAAATTAATTTTCAAAAAATTTTAGAATTTCAAATCATCATTCTAAGTATCTTTAGGTCAGCTCAAGTCTATCAAAATCATTTTGGCACAAAAAAAATCATGAAGATAAACGAACCAACTCATAAGATGCTCAAAATGACTCATTTACAGTCTAAAATTAATTTGAAAATTTAAATTTGAGCAAATTGATTTTGGCATGTATCTAACATTAAAATAACATATTTTTAATCACATAAAAATTATTTTAAGGTACTGAAAACGAAATATTCACATACAAAAAAATCAAACAAAATTGTCCCACCGAATACCCTAAAATAGACTCGTTTCGGTGTTTGTTTGAAAATTTAATTAAAATAATTTTTAATTAATTATTGGACACTTCCATAGGCTTAAAAATATTCTCAATATGTCTAAATAATTTTTTCATAATCAAATTATATATATATAAAAGAACAGCCCTATCATACAAACTAAAAAACATCACAAGTTCATCAACAATACAATTTTTAGCAATATTGTAATAAATTCAAAAATAATTATTTGAATCACATTCAAAATATTTTTCATTCAAAATAATCATCCTTTATCATCTCATGATCATATTTTTTAAAGAAAAATATTTAAAACGAATTTTACAATTTAATTTTAATTTTTTAAACTAATAGAACCATAAATGTCAAAACTGTACAATCCAATTGTACCTTTAATCAAAATCAATTTTAATAGACACAATGGGACTCTGATGCCAATATTGGATTTTGAACATGTATCTCATACACAAAATAGCAGCGGAAACAATAAAAAGCAAAACTTAAATCATAGGATTCTACTTGTACCATTAAAACTAATTTAACAAAATCATAGTTGGAAATTATTTATTTAATGAGAGATTTTATTAATTTAGTCTCATCATGTTATCATTGCATACTTTTATATATCATACATTCATCACATTGATACATAAAGATAGTTATATTAACTATATGACATGATTATGGACATACTAAAGTCAACCCCTTGAGCTAAATCTCCAAATTTTCTTCTTGTTAGGTTATCGCAAACTATAACAATCTAATGTTGGATCGTCTCTAATATTAATCCACGCGAAAAAAAATAATGAAATATCAAAAAGTTAAGCCTTGAACAATATCTATGTGCTAGCAAAGAAAAGTGTTTTTAAGAGAAAATTGAAAAAAATTATCTAATAAATTTATATGGAGGCTATAGTATTTTTCTGATGAAAAATACTATTTATAGGTGTTTCTAAACACTCTTTGGTTGGAAAAATTATCAAAATATGTTTAAGGGCTAAATTGGCAATTTAGCCAAAATTTGGTCAATTCGACCAGCTGCCTACTCATTGGGCTTGCCTAGCTTGTAGGCACTAACCTGCCAAGGGCCCGTGGCAACGGGGGCCTATAACTCTCCCTGAGCAATTTTTCTGGATTTTTTTCTCGTGATCCCATCACAATTCAACCCTAAATAATTCTTTCGTAATTTTGGATCTAATTCTTCACACTTCCAATAAGTGACCTATTAGGTTCCAGATTATGTTAGCCACCCAAATTAATAATTAATTCGAGCAAGTCATGAGTGATATCTAGCAACATATCATGATCTCTAATTGACTGGAAAGTTAGTGATTTGACTACGAAGCTTTTCATAAATAACAATATGTAGACTATCTTCAGGACGTTTCTACTCTGGCTTAGAAACGTCCTGAGTAATGATCCCGACAAAAGGCCGTTGGTATACTCTTCCTCTATCAGGAGCTGTGAATCCTTTGTTGACTACCCAATTACCTTCGAATACCTTAAGTTATACCTAATCGCCATCCTATGAGCGACCTTTATGAGACAACAAGGAATGAAGTCAAAGCACAGAATCAGTATCTAAGATATCCTTAAGTACTTCAAGTCTAAGGATACTTGCCTCATTGCTATAACGAGACTTTCATTGACATTTAAATAGATAATTCATATAATCATTTCATAGCAGGTCATCCAATGTACTTGACTACTCTTAGCAAACATCCACATGTTAACTTTGAACATCTCATGCTTATAGCTTATGAAATCTACTGCTTGATCCAATCAAATAATATAACATGTGCTAGTCTATCAGAATCAACAATATCTTGTTTTGTTGATCTTATTACTAAAGATAATTTAGATACTAATATAATTACACATGATATGAATCTTATTATCATGATTTTCTTCATGCTATGTTTCATATCATGGACTTTTATTAATTAGTTTAAGATCTATATCAATTTATATGCAAATTAATACTAATATAATGAAAGAATACATTTATAAATGTGTACACGAAGTGTCTAAGACGATTGCCTTTTAAGCACATCCCTAACACTATTCAATCTAATTCTTTTGGCTCCTAGTACTTTAGACCTCAGGTTCACATAAATTTCTTGGCCCATTACACATATAACTTCTCATGCTTAACAAAATTATTAAAGATATATCTTATGAATTTATATTATTCCTTTGTTTTCATAACTAATAATATAATCATAAAAGTCTTTTATATATCTTGCATAGTGTAGAGTCATGATATAATTTCATAAACTATATCATTTATCATTTTAATATTAGTTGGAAGATTTTCTGTCTTTAATTATTAGGTCTCACTTTTCACATGTATCCATTTTCAAAATACATATATATATATATATATATGAAAGTAAATAATTATGAATTATCTATTAGACCAATCATAGCTACCAGGATTAGACTGGGTCTAGGGTAAAATTATTTATTAAAACAAAATTCTTGTTCTTCAAGTTTTTACTAGCTCTTGAAAAAATTATGGGTCTCCATAATTTTATGCTTCTCCATAATACATTAACTATCCTTGACATATCAAGGCAAGATTACAAAAATAATAAAGCTTGTAGGCCTAAAATAAATAAACAAAATTACACCCAAATTAAAATGCAATCACAAGTCCAAGATCATCCTATATGCCAAATTACAATAATAACTACAAGAAAAACAACTTTTAGTCAGTAGTTTAAACCTCTCAAAAGTATAATTTTTGTAATTTTAATGAGGGTATAAAAAATTTCCTAATTAAAGACAGCAATTAATGTGGGGATTTCTATTTTGTAGCTATTGATATACAAAGCCCTCATTATTTAGTTATTAATGCCAAACTTTCCCATCAAAACAAAAAATAAATAACTTATTTTATTGTTTCTTCACAAAAACCCTAAGCTCGCATTTCTCTTCTCCCTTTCTCTTTCCCAGATTTTTGAACCCTAAAAGAAACTCATCACAAAATCACTTATTATTCCAAATTGCGGGGTTTGCAATGTGGTTCGATCATTCTTTAGAGAGAGAGAGGATTGAAATTCATGGAGGCTTTAACCCAAGGTTGAAGGAGATGCTTGGAAATAAATGTTCGGGCGATGCGCTGGCAGCTCCAGTATACGCTTTTGATGATCAAGAGGAGGAGATGACAGACGAAATGGTGGACATTGTAAGGATATTAAGACAGAGACTGTTGATTCAGGACCGTCTGATGAAGATGAATATCGTGAAAACTGCTTTGCAGGGTCTCAGATGGTGGAGGTGCTGATTCACCACTTGGATTGTGGGAGAAAAAAGGTAAGAACATGGCTTCCTCCTGTTAAGTCCTTGTTTTTTACTTTTCTTGTGCATGCTAATCTATTATGTTAATTATGCTTCAGCTCTAATGACCATTTGATTAGTTTTTCACAACTTTCTAGAGTATTGTTGAATTTTTCATCTTAATTTTAGAACTGAACGAGTCGCTGAAAGGTCTTGTCCAAGTCAAATGGTAATATTTAGGGGTCGATTATACAACAATCCAATTTCGGTTTCTGGTTAAAAGATGCATTGAAGGTTCTTAAAGTACCCTTTATTACTTTTGAGAAACAGAGAGAATGGAAAAGAGAGATCAGATTATTTATAACTGGAGTATCTATTTGTTTGAACTGAAACTATAATGAGATGAATCTTATTTGGAATCATTTAAAAGATATTAGCTGCCCTTTTCATTCTGTTAGATAAACAAATTCAACTCTTGTGAATCCTTCTCTCCATCTACATATTGAGAAATTTTTACTCATGACAAGCATCGCCTAAGGAATTGCTTCATTTTTAGTCTCTGCTCATACAAAAGATTTCTATTTAAATTTCTCTAATTATATAAGTATTAAACTTTTCTTTTGCTTGTGGTAGAGGCTCTGGAAACTGAAGAGGTGGTGTTATATCTTAAGATTTCTCTGAATTTTCTCTCCACTTTACTCTATTATTCCCATTTTAAAATGCCTGTTATAGTTTATTGACTGTTGAGTGATTGAATTCTGTTTTTCTGTAGGTGTTGTGCTTGCAAGGGCTGAAACATAGAAGAGTTTGTCACTTATCAGAGCATAGGAAAAGAGTGAAAAGGAGTACAATGTATGAATGAGAAAATGAATTTCATATGAAACATTCAATGATGCTACCATTCATAAAGCATACTGCCATTCACATGTTCAGTGGTACTCAATTATAAGCTCTCTCTTTATATATATATATTTGCAGAGAAACTCACATTCCTCTTCAGTCCTTTGAATTCTTTACAATTTTTCTTTATGAGTTTTTCTTCTAAAAAATCCAATCTTTTTATCTCTGTATGTGTTGAAAATTTGAGTTCTCTATGTCACAGATCCATGGGAGAGTCTTCAATCTGCATTCACAATCCTTTATTTCCAGATCTATATGTGTTTATGCTACGACACCGTTTTCCATTGCAGTTTTTGATTGTTTGATGATCCTTCGGAGGGAGGATTGCCTTACTTATGTCACCTTGATTCCTGTAGTTACTGGAGTTATTATTGCCAGCGGAGTATGTGTTTACTTTTCTTAATTTCATTTGTATTTTACTTAATGAGAGTTTTAGTTTTGTGAACTGTGGAATTGGGTTTGCTTGGATTGGTAATTGGTTTGAATTATAACTTTTTATGTTGATTTTCTGGCTATTAATGATAGCTGGGAAGATATGATAATTCAATTTCTATTAGTTAAATTGCTGATGGAATTAAGTTAATTTTTAGTAAAGTAGTTTGACTTTTTAACTGTATATATATATATAAATTACATTTTCTGTAGAATACGATTGAAAATCAAATAAAAATTTGTTTGAACAATGAACTAAAGTTATTCTATTTCATTGCACTATATGGAGAGCTTTTAAGACTTGATTTCAAGTACAGTTTTACCATATAAAGAGTTTATTTCATACTTATTGAAATTCTATTTTGATTTTGTGTTTTACCATTGAGTAACTTTATTTTGTTTCATGGTTGTGACTAGGTCCATCACCTACAATGCATTTTCTGGAATCATTTTCAAGGAAATTGGAAACTTGAAAGATCTAACCTTCTTGTAAGATTAGCTATCCTTTATCAAATCTCAATTACATCGAAAATTCACATTCTAATATACTATCTTATTATTTATAGCAATATATGATTTTGTAAAATTGTAAAAGTATGTTTTATTCTCATATGAATTCAATCTCGTTTAGCTAAATAACTATTAAGCATAAATACAGTTTACGAGTTAATTTCATACTGTAAATACAGTTTGCTGGACATGATTTTGGGCAATAATCCTTTTCTTATCTTTCTTTAATGGAACAAACACTGTTTCTTATTTTTGGTCCCTCTCATATGGTTTATTGCTCCAATAGAAGCTTCAAAGAGTTGTATATGAGCACTTGATATCATTAGATCATATATTTATCATGAAATGGAACCTTCAAAGAGCTGTATATGAGGCACTTGCCCCACTATCCTTCCAAAATCTTAATGGTAAGTGTATATAAATATGAACTTGAGCAGAGACATAGTGCCACTATCTACACCTTTAAATCAAAATAGTAACCCATAAGCTTGTCCAGCTTTGTGTTACCTTTAGCTTGGATAAACTTGTAACTAAACAACAACGTAGTGAAATCTGTCTAGTTAAGAAAATTTTAGAAGATAAGCATGAGCTTGATAGTTGGCACGTTGTAAATACAAATTCTGAAAGTTTATAATATGATATAGATAAAGTGAACAATGTCTGTGTATCTATTTTAGTTTGCATGTACATATATCATGTGTATCTTTATATTATTGTTTTGGGGCTGTGGACAATGACAAAACTTTCAAAATCTGCAACTGACTTTATGGGCACATTTATATGCAGCAACATAAAGTATACATGCACCGGATATTGTATTTATGTTCATCAGGTCCTATTTTCATTAAAATAATGTTAATTTTATTTAACTAAGGGATAATAACAGATCCTGAAGTTCAAGATCATCCTTAATTCAGAAATTGCAACAGTGTCAAATTAATTATAGAGCTAGAAATATGAATAGTGTTCAAGTGCTAAGCCATTGAAGTGAAAATATAATGGTTTTGATGAGCAGTTAATCTTAAAAGTGCTGAAAATTATATGAATGAGTTGTACTTGAATGGTAGACCAATCTGTAAATTAAACGGGTCCAGTATTGTTGTTTGTATAAGGTGCTATCATTATGTTTTTAGAACGCAAAAAAAATTAAATTACTTGGAAATAACCAAATTTGATCTTTATTAGAATGGAGTCACTAGTCAGAATGCCCACTCATGTTCCGTTCTGGTACCCAGATGATGACCCAGTAAATGCTTATTCTTTTCTTATTGCTGGCCACAGGGGAACCAAACTCTCATTTGTTTGGGTTTATAATGTGTGTTGCTGCTACAGCTGCAACTGCAAGGGCACTTAAGTCGGTGCTACAGGTATGTCTTGCTATTGCAAATATCTTCTTGATTATTTGTTTCCCCAAACACTTCTTGATGTTGCCATACAAGACTTGCAGGTACTTTCGAGAGTGATACTTAGGAATGCAATAATTTTTTCTGCCCGAGTAATAGGTAATGAGGCTAGCATCAGTCAGGGAGTTAAATGTGACATTAGTTGATTGGAGAGTTTTTCAACTCTAATCACTTTCACAGAGTAATTCTTTGTTGGGACGATTTGGAGTCCTAGAGGATATCTTTTTCAGAGCTGATTAACATGCTGATTTTGTTGAATGTGTTCATGGGTAGAAATGGAACTCTAAACTCTCAATCATTTTTGTTTCAGTTTTTTTATTATCTTCGTATGAGATTTTTATTAAAATGGTGTGCATGATTCTGACTCTATATTAAACAGTTTTTTGCGATGCAAATTGTGACAAAGGAATATATAGAGTAGAATTCTAAGCAAACTTTCTTCCATACATGGAATTTCCCGCTTTTTTGGTATACTGGAACTAGGCATTGCATTTTTTTTTAAACTGTATTATTTTATTTTGAATAGTGAGAAGTTTATGTAGTAGGCTTAGCTGAGTAATGCTTATTCCCATTTGTACACTTTTAATAATCTTATAGGATATATTTAAATTAACCTGTTATGAAATCTTAATTATTCAAAAGTATTATGTTTTCTTGCTTACTGTTGAGCTTGAAGTCAAATATTACTTGTGTTGAGCATTATCTTACAAAGCATACCCTTTTTGTTTTGTATTTTACAGGTTGACAATAAGTTCACATAATGAATATTAATATACTTGGTTGCTTTTTTTTGGACAAGTATCAAAAGCTCTATGTATCTAGAACTCATACTTTTTGGATTTTTATTAGGCAAATAAAGACTAAATGTTACGAGAGATAAACTCTTACAATTTTCTATTTTTTGATTTTTCATGTTTATAAGTCCCTTGCCTTTATAAATATTAAGGAATGGAAAGATTAGAGAGATACAACTCTTATAATATTGTATATTTTTATTAGAGTAATGGATAAAAATTTTCTAATTTTTTATTCTTGTTATATATCATTGCTATTTGGTGCAATTACACCAATTCGTCTTTGAATGTGGGGAAAAAAAGTTAACTAACAAGTGGAAATTTCATTAGTAAAAGAATTTTTAACGACGGAATAAAGTTGAAATAATGAAGGTAAGTTATAGCTGAAAAAAATTTAATAAAGTTGAAATAATGAAGGTAAGTCATAGCTGAAAAAGAATTTAGTGATGGGAGTCTATTAATATAATGATGGGACATTTGGTAATTTTTTTTTTGTTGTTGTAAATATTAGATAAATATTTGGCAAATTTTTAGTAAAATTTGGGTAAATATTGGATAAATTTTAATAAATCTTGTTAACTTTAACTTTCATTAATTTTTTTTTATAAAGATTGAGTATTATTTGAGTAAATCATAAGTAAATTTTTGATAAATATTTTGTAACTTCAATTTTCATTAATTTTGTGATAAATTTTGGGTAAATATTTGGTAAACTTTAAATAAATATTAAGTAAATCTTGGTAAATATTGAGTAAATATTGTGTAACTTTAACTTTCATTAATTTTGTTGTAAACCGTGATTTATAATTTGAGTAAATCTTAAAAGTAAATATTTGTTAAATCTTTTTTAACTTTAATTTTTATTATTTTTGTGGTAAATTTTGGATGAAACTTGAATAATTCTTAGATAAATTTTGAGTAAATCTTATGTAATTTCAATTTTCATTAATTTTCTCGTAAATATTTGGTATAATTTGAGTAAATTTTAAGTAAATATTTAATAAACATTTTGAAACTAAAATTTTCATTAATTTTGTGATAAATTTAGGATAAACCTTAGGTAATTCTTGGATAAATTTTAGTAAATTTTGAGTAAACTTTGTGTAATTTTAAATTTCATTATTTTTTTGGTAAATATTGGGTAAATATTGAGTATAACGTAGTAAATTTTAAGTAAATATTTGATATTATTTTTGTAATTTCAATTTTAATTAATTTTATGATAAATCTTGATTTTCCGTATTTTTGTAAATATTTTAGAAGCTAGAGGCATATTTAAAAAAAATATGAGGGAGCTTGATATTTTTGAAAAAAACTTTAAGAGGTAATATTTTTATAAATGTATTGACATTTTTTTTCCATTTTTGTAAAATTCCCATATTTTTAATGGGAAATAATTACTAGTGAGCTACTATGCGAAATTTTATGTCATTAAAAGTCTTTTACTATGGTTTTTACACATTTAACATGGATTTACCTTTGTTATAAAGTGATTTTCTTGTTAAATAATCATAATATACAAATCTATCTATGACAATTTCAATTTAATTCAAACTCTTTCAATGAAATCATCATAAATTTTAACTCCTTTAAGTTTTACACTTTGCATTTGAAATTTCAATTATTGTGAATTGATTGAAAATACCCAAATTTAATTTTTATGCAATATTTGTTGGGATTATATGTTCTTTAAAACATATTATGTATTTATTACATTTTCATTTTATGATGATAAAACTATTGAGGTGTATATATATATATATATATATATATATATTTCATGAGAATTTTAAATAAATGTCCTTTTAATCATATCATATGTATTTATGTGATTTTTATAGATAATCACAGAAGACATAAATACAAGATATTTTATGATTAAATAATTATATTTCACAGTTGATAAATAAAGTTGGACATTTTATTTATATTTAGACTGTAGTAAATTTATTGAATGATTTGTCTTGATCATGTATGAATTTACTTATGTAGTTTGTCTATATAGAACAAGATCAAAAATGAGATTTAATAATTTTAAATAACTGTCAAATTTATTAAATCTTATAGGCATTGATTTTACTATAATCTTAATCTTGAGTTAATTACAATTTCATATTTATAAATATTAATTCATTTGAGTTACTAATGAGTGAGACTTAATTAAAAGTCAATATTCTCAATAACTTGGTGAATGTATTTATGAATTGTGATAATTATTAATTAACAATATAGAATTTGTACTAAAATATCTCTTAATGGATTTTCGGTACTTGATCATTAAATTCTCTGGTCAGAGTGTGTCTATGATATTTAATAAATCTGACAGTTATTTAAAATTATTAAATCTCATTTTGATTATGTTCTATATAGACAAACTACATAAATAAATTTATACATGATCAAGACAAATCATTCAATGAATTTACTTCAGTCTAAACATAAATAAAGTGATCAACTGTGACACAATTATTTAATCATAAAATAACTTGTATTTATGTCTTCTGTGATTATCTATAAAAATCACATAAATACATATGATATGATTAAAAAGACATTTATTTAAAATTCTCATGAAAACTATATATATATATATATATACCTCAATAATTTTATTATCAAAAAATGAAAATGTAATAAATACATAATATGCTTTGAAGAGCATATAATCCCAACAATCTCCCACTAGTTCTCAAAGCATCTTAGGCATCTCAGGCATGCTGATAGACTCTAGGTGTGAGTTAAAAGGTTTCCCAGCTAAAGCCTTTG
>CATIWF010198311.1:0-16548 GCA_949630135.1 Balakata baccata
CCGGAATTAGTCCCAGCTCTTGTCGATAACTCATACTTCCATTTTGTCCTTGCCTCGGATAACGTGTTGGCCGCCTCCGTTGTCGCTACCTCACTTGTCCAAAACGCATTACGACCCCAAAAGTTTGTACTCCACATAATAACAGATCGAAAAACTTATTCACCAATGCAAGCATGGTTCTCTTTGCACCCTTTGTCCCCTGCCATAATTGAGGTTAAGGCATTGCATCATTTCGACTGGTTTACTAAAGGTAAAGTCCCCGTTTTGGAAGCCATGGAAAAGGATCAAAGAGTGAGGTCTCGGTTCAGAGGAGGGTCTTCAGCAATTGTCGCAAATAATACTGAAAAGCCCCAAGTTATTGCTGCTAAGCTACAAGCTCTTAGTCCCAAGTATAATTCAGTCATGAATCATATCAGAATTCATCTTCCCGAGGTATAATTCATGTCATTATGATATTGGGTTTGGTTTTTTTCGACAACTACAGCTGTAAAATTAATGACATTCTTAATTTGTTTGCAGCTGTTTCCTAGTCTAAACAAGGTGGTGTTTTTAGACGATGACATAGTTGTGCAAACAGACCTTTCGCCTTTGTGGGATATTGAGATGAATGGGAAGGTGAATGGGGCAGTGGAAACTTGTAAAGGAGAAGATAAATTTGTGATGTCCAAGCGGTTGAAGAGCTATTTGAACTTCTCTCATCCTTTGATAGCTAATAATTTTGATCCCAATGAATGTGCTTGGGCATATGGCATGAACATTTTTGATTTAGAAGCTTGGAGGAAGACCAACATAAGCCTCACTTACCACTACTGGCTTGAACAGGTAATTCAAAATACTAACTTTTATACATAATGTTTTTTCAGATAGATTAAATCAAATTCAATCAGTTAATAACATAAATGACATAAAAACTTGTCACTTGTTATAAATTAGTTCCAAATATTTTAATTGTTGCTAATTGATATCAAAAGTTTTGAAATGTTGAAATATAGTACCCGAAGTCATTTTCCAATAAGAAGAAGATGATGTAGCTACATGTCAACTATACGTTCCGGCTATTACGTCATCTTTTTCTTGCCGGAAACTAGCTTCATATACCACATTACAACATTTTCTAAATTTTTGGTATCAATTTGCAACAATTAAAAAGTTTTGTACCCATATAACAAAATAACAAATTTTGATACCATTATGTTATTAATCCCAAATTCAATAGAAATCAAATTTTTTTATATGTTGATTTAATTGCCTTCTCTATATTGTCTTTTCTTATCTTCTCCATTATTTATTAAATGATATATTTTTCAATTTTCTCTCATGCGAGTCAATTATATTAAAAGTAGAAGTATGTTTCATTTACATAATAAAGAAAATATAAAAGAAGTATTTAGTATTTTGTTATTTAGAAGAGTAGTGCTAATTGCCTCCTCAGTATTACATTATCTTTTACCTTGTTTACGTTTTGAATGATGTATATACCCTATTTTTCTCATATGCATCCTATTACATTAGAAATAAATGTGTCTCATTCATATAACAGTGAAGGTAATATATAGAGAAAGTATTTAGCATTTCTCGTTTATTTAAATTATATTTATATAATAGTATAATTAGATATAAATTTTTTGATAATTTGTAATTTGTTTTTCATGATATTATGGTTGCAGAATTTGAAGTCAGACCTGAGCTTGTGGCAACTAGGAACACTTCCACCAGGACTAATAGCGTTTCATGGTCATGTAAATGTGATTGATCCATTCTGGCATATGCTAGGTTTGGGGTATCAAGAAAATACAAGTTTGGTTGATGCTGAAACTGCTGGTGTGATACATTTCAATGGCAGAGCAAAACCTTGGCTTGATATAGCATTTACTCAATTTCGGCCATTGTGGGTTAAATACATCAATTTCTCTGACAAATTCATTAAAAGTTGTCACATTAGGGCATCTTAACATGAATTTTGAAAGCATGTTTTCAATGTATTATTGATAAGCAAATATATGATTGTATATGAAGAGGGGGAAAAGAAAAAAGAAAAGGAGAGGAAGAGCGAGTCCATAATCTTTATCGGATGTAAAATATAATAATAGTCTCAGCCATTTTTTTCTCTGATAATTCTTTTTAAGCTCTTCCTCTATCGGGAATAATTTCATTCATAACTATTGAATTTTACTCTTATTGCAATAAAATTATTTAATTTTTTTCATCTCAGAAAAATCATTGAACTATGTTTTTATTTCACTAAAATTACTTTTAGTCAGTTCTTTAGATATAGGTAACCAGAAAATTGACGTGGCAGCTAACGTGTCATCAAAAATCTGATATGACAGTTGACGTACTATCGGAAATGGACCGGAAGTAATTTTAGTGAAATAAAAATATAGTTTAGTAATTTTTTGGAAAGTTACATGAATATTAATTGTGGAAAGATTTTTTCAATTTTACCGCCAAAAATCTCATGTTTTCACTCTAGTTTTCTATATTTTTATTTTTACCAATTTTTTTTTTAAAATATTAGATTTCAGTATGTATTTAATATATTTTTCATTTAACTAAGACAAAAAATAATTATTTTCACATTTTAAACATGGATTAAGAATTTCATTAACTTAAATGGCTACTATTTGTCTTTATATATGCATGCATTTATTTATTTTTAATCATTGTTTAATTAACTTAATTAGCAAAAAATATGTAAACTTAAATTTAATTAACTTGATTACCAAAGTAAATCTTGGTCAAATTTTAATTATAAAAAATATAAACTTATATTTAATTAACTTAATTAAGGTTATTTACTTTGTTAAACCTTGGTTAGATCTTTATTTATTTTTAGTTGAGAAATTGACTTGATTTAGGGTAAACATTGGATAAACATTAGATAAATCTTGGATAAACCTTATATAACTTCAACTTTGATTAATTTTCTTGTAAATATTGGATATAACTTGAGTAAACTTTAAGTAATTTTTTGATAAATCTTCTGTAATATCAATTTTCATTAATTTTGTAGTAAATTTTTGGTAAACTTTAGGTAAATTTTAGGTAATTTTTAAATAAATCTTATATAACTTTAACTTTCAATAATATTCTGGTAAACATTGATTAAATCTTAGGTATAATTTAAGTAAATCATGATCCCCGTCCATGTAGTAACATGAATTAGAAACTTATTATACATATAATAGACGGTGACAATTTTATAAATAAAATAACTTATATAGTTATCAAATATACAATGACAATTTTGTAAATATTTATTATCCGTTTGTAGATATATTTATTAGTTTATTGAAAAAAATTTATTTGTTATAAATTGTAGGTTCATAAGGAATAAAATAAAGATTTATTAGTTTATTACTATATATTTATTTTGATTAAAACTCTAGATTCATTAACAATGAAGTAAAAGTTTATTAGTTTATTAAGAAATATTTATTTGTTATAAACCGTAGGTTCATTTGCTATAAACTTTTGATTCATTAGTAATAAAGTAAATATTTTTTAGTTTAACGAGAAATATTCATTTGTTCAAAATTGTAGATTCATCAGAAAAAAAGTAATAAAAATTTATTTTTTATATTAATACATGTTCATTTCATTTTTTCTTTTGTGTATTTAATCAATACGCCCAGTAAAGTAACAAATGAAAAAACACTGATTCCTATATATATATATATATACCGAGTAAGATCATATCATATCCTAATTATTTCATATTATTATTATTATTTAGTTTAATTCTAACTTAATTAATTTTTTTATTTTTTACTTCAGTCCCAATTATTACTCAAACTCATAATGGTTTAATTTTCATTCTTAGGTCCATAAATATTCAAGCTTCTTTTTTTTTTTCATAGTTCATATATTCTCACACCCAGAAGTAGTCTTCACTCTTAATTAAGAATTTCTTAAACCAATGATAATTTTAACTTGGTTCCTAGTTTATTCTCTTTCTCAATTTCCACTAATTCAATATTAATCATGTTGAGTTATTGGATTGGACCGCCCACGTGGGTTTACCTAGCTCAAGGCCAAATTGGATTATTATAAAAGGAGAAACTTATTCTTTAGAAAATAACTTCTCCATTAGAAATTACAGAACGTAACTTTCATCTTTTCCTCTCTTTGAAAATTTTTCTTGTAATTTTCTTCTCTCTCAAGTTCATACAAGAGGATCAAAGGTGTTCCTGTTGTGGATTATACTTTGTATCTAGTAACTAGGATTAGGGGCGCTCGCAGAGCTAAAGTCACTATGCTCCTAAATCATATCAATATCGGTACCATAATCCCTCTTAATAGTGCACTATCTATCTTAACCTAGTCCTTAAGTATAGAAATGAGCAATTAAAATAATTAATTATTTATTCTTCATTGTATCGTTATTCATTTTATTTTTAATAAAATCACATATTCACAAATTAATTTAAAATCATGTGATAACACGATATTTTATCACAATTTGCTAATTAAAGCAATTCAATATACTTTAAATTAATTTCTCATAATGTCAAGCCAATAAATCTCCATTATTTTATTATAATTAATAATATTTCTTTTGATGCCAATTATACCACAAAGTATCTAATTTCATTTTTTTTTAAACATGAATTATGCACACATAAGCATGCATTTGGGTAAATAAAATTACATATACATACGCACTTTGATAGTGCATTTTCGAAATGCAATATCTACAATTTGAAGCTTGTTCACTTATGTTATTCTTCTTCTTACTGAGAGCATAATTTGAACATAAAATTGATTAATATATTATTAAAATATTTATTCGTAATATAGTTTAAGTAAATAAATAACTAAATAAATAAAATTTCTCATAAGTGATCATTCGACCTTTCAGAATTATTGACTCTATAACTTTTTATACACTTATCTAATTTAGGTGATTAATATGTTATAATTTCATAATTTTTGAACCATTACACAATTTTTGGTATAATTTCAAACTATATCTTATCTTATGCCATTTGGCAGTTTTGATATACCAAATTTAAAAATTCATATAGAATATAGAATATAGAACATTTTTTTTTATATTCACTACTTTTACACATTTTGTCTCTAAGACCCTTAATTAGTAGGGGCAATGTAACTGGTTCAACAAGGGTAATAACTGCCCAGTATCCCTTATTATAATTATAACTCACAAAATATACAATATTTTAAGTTATGATTTCGGCAGAAGTTTAATTAAGACAGGGCTAAAACTTTCATGTTTTACACTTCAATTAAATCGGCCTAAAAATATTTCAAAAATGAGTACAAATTTATTAGAGTTGTACAGACACCAGAAGCAGCTCTATCAAAGGACAATCATGATTAACTTCACAATAACTCAACCTATATATAAAAAAAACATATACTAAATTTAATAGAAAACTAAAGCACACATAGAGCTACAACTTTTGTGTTTTAAGCTTCCTTAAATTAGCACATAAGTTGATCAAAACAAGTCAATAAAATGAGGTATCCTATTGATACGTCCCTAGGAACCAGTTTCAGTAAATTACACATATCTTTTTCTATAGACCAAATCATGAAAAACTATTTATATATCCATAAAGCTAAAATATAGATCTACAACTTTTATGTTTAACACTCAATTTATATGTGCATCAAAATTGGGACAAAAATACTATCATTACACAGCCCTAACAGCTCTAAACAACCCAAGAGCAATGAAGAAGAGATTACTTACCAAAAATAAAATATTTTGGAGTGGATTTTGATGTAGATCTTGAGGGAAGAGAGGGAAGAAAGAGGCTGTTAGATGATGGAAGGAAGAAGAATGGAGAGAAATTGGTAGAAAAATTTAGAAGCCACCCTATTTATACCCACAATTATTCTACCAACTTTGCTATGCTGTCCATAATTTTTTTTAATTCTTTTGTTTGTATATTTAACTTATTTATCTTTTATTATTTCCACATTTTTATATATATCTAGTTCCATTAGTCTTTACTTAAATGCAATTTAGTCATAGGATCTAATTTAATCAAATTTAACTATATTAACAATTAAATTTATTTTAATTTCTAATTCAATTTATTTGAATTTCTAATTTAGTCATTAATTCAATTTTATTCCTAATATTATTCACATGCTTCCTATATATATATATATCGCTCACTTACTTCTTCTAAATAAGCCATAATTAATGGGTGTTACATTTATCTCCACCTTAAGATGTTTTGTCCTTGAAACATACCTAATATGTCTTCGTTGAATAGATAGGGGTATTGAGATTTTATCACCTCTTCACTTTTCCATGTTGCTTCTTCTACTTCATAATTTCTCTATAGCATCTTTACTAATGGTACTCATTTGTTCCTGAGCTCTTTAGTCTCTTTGGGTAAAATTTAAACTGGTTCTTCTTCGTATATCAAATCCTCTCTCACTTGTATGTTTTCTACTGGTATGATGTAGGAAGGATCTGATATGTATCATCTTAACATGGAGACATTAAAAATATTATGTATCTAACTAAGCTCTGGTGGTAGAGCAAGTCTACATGCAACAGGTCTAATTCTTTCTAAAATTTTGTAAGGTCTAATGAATCTAGGACTTAACTTGCCCTTCTTTCCAAATCTCAAAACCTTCTTCCAAGGAGAAACCTTAAGAAAAACTTTATCGCCTACTGCATATTCAATATCTCGTCTCTTTAGGTCAGCTTATGCTTTTTATCTATCTGTCGTTGCCTCAAGTCTTTCTCGAATGATTTTCACCTTTTTTTTTTTTCTGTCCATTGCACTAGGTCTAGCCCTATCAGCTTCCTTTCATTGAGCTCTATCCAACATAAAGGCATTAGAAATTTTCTACCATATAGTGCTTCATATGGAGCCATCTGGATACTGGATTGATAACTATTATTGTAGGCAAACTCCATCAAAGGAAGATACTTATCCCAACTAACTTCAAATTCAATAACATAACTCCTTATCATATCTTTTAAAATCTGAATAACTCTTTCTGATTGTCCATCCATATGAGGATGAAAATTCATGTTGAAATTGAACTTAGTACCCAAAGCTCGCTGTAAACTACCCCAAAATTGAGATGTGAATCGGGAATCTCTGTTAGACACAATGGAAATAGGTACTCCATGAAGACGTAATATTTCATTCATATAAATTTCTGCTAGTCTATTCAATAGGTAATCCTTTATGATAGATAAGAAATGTGCTGACTTTGTAAGTCTATCCACTATGACCCATACAGTGTCATGTTTCTTCGGTGTTAAAGGTAACCCCGTCACAAAATCCATGGTGATCTGCTCCCATTTCCATTCTGGTTTTGGGATTGGATGCAATAATCCTGAAGGTACCTGATGTTCAGCATTAACCTGCTGATAAGTCAAACATCTTGAGGTATATTCTGTGATATCCTTTTTCATACCTGCCCACCAATATCTACTCTTTAACTCTTGATGCATCTTATTACTCCTTAGGTGCATAACATATTTGGTTTTATGGGCTTCACTAAGGATTTTTTGTTTGAGATCCTCAACATCAGGTACACATAATCTACCTTGATAATACAATCTGCCATCTGGCTCAATGGTGAACTTGAGTCTCTCCCCCTTAGAGACCAACTCAACTAATTCAATTAGCTTGTTATCATGTCTTTGTGCATTCTTAATCTCCTGGGCAAAAGTAGCCTGAACACGCAACTTTGCCATCATTTTCTACTCGAAGCATCAGCTACCATATTAGCTTTGCTAGGATGGTAGTCAATTATGCAGTTATAATCTTTTATTAATTCAAGCCACCTCCTCTACCTCAAATTTAATTCTTTCTGTATGGGTAAATATTTTAGACTTTTGTGATCTATGTAAATGAAGCACTCTTCCCTATATAAATAATGGCACCAAATCTTCAAAGCAAAAACTATTGCTGCCAAATCTAAGTCATGTGTAGGATAATTCTTCTCATGCGGCTTTAACTGCCTAGAAGCATATGCAACCACTTTCCCATCTTGCATCAATACACAACCTAATCTGTTATGAGAAGCATCATTATAAATGATGTACTCCTTATTTGGGATAGTGTGTGTCAAAACAGGAGCCTCAGTGAGCATACTTTTAAGCTTGTTGAAACTAGCTTGGCATTCATTTATCCACTCAAATCTAACATCTTTCCTTAAGAGTTTGGTTAAAGGTGATGCAATCATTAAAAAAACTTTAACAAACCTCATGTACTATCCAGCTAAACCTAGAAGACTTCTAACCTAAGTTACATTCCGTGGAGGCTTCCAATTTACAATTGCCTCTATCTTACTAAGATAAACCCTGATACCTTCTGCTGATACAATGTGTCCTAGAAATGTCACCTCGTTCAGCCAAAACTTACATTTTGATAGCTTGGCATAAAGTTTATGTTCCCTGAGTTTGTAACACTATTCTCAAATGCTTCTCATGCTCCTCTAAATTCTTGGAGTATACCAAAATATCATCAATAAAGACAACCACAAATTGATTCGAATATGATTTGAAGATTATGTTCATAAGATCCATAAATGCTATAGGTGCATTAGTCATCCCAAATGGCATAACTAAAAATTCATAATGACCATATCTAGTTCTAAAAGCTATCTTGGCTATATCCTCCATCTTCACCCTCAATTAATGGTAACCCGATCTCAGGTATATCTTGGAAAACACTCATGCACCCTTAAGTTGATCAAAAAGATCATAAATCCATGGCAATGGGTACTTGTTTTTAATGGCTACCTTATTTAATTGTCTATAATCAATGCATAGTCTTAAAGATCCATCCTTCTTTTTCACAAACAATACTGGTGCTCCTCATTAGGATATACTCGGTCTAATGAAATCCTTATCAAGAAGTTCTTGCAATTACTCCTTGAGTTCTTTTATTTCTAATGGTGCCATTCTGTATGGCATCATTGAAATAGGCATAGTACCTACAATAAGATCAATAGCAAAATCAACCTCTCTTTTTGGTGGCAATCTAGTTAAATCCTTAGGAAACACATATGGAAATTCATTAACTACAGGGACATTCTTAAGATCTGGACCTCCCTTCCTGGTGTCTATTACATGTACCAAATAAGCTTTTCTCATCATTCTCTAGGCTTTCATTATAGATATTATCTGAGGATGCTATGAAAATTATTCACCTTTCACAACAATTTCTTCCTAATATGTAGTCATTAATACCATTGACTTAGATTTGCAATCCACCACTGCTCTATGATGTGAGAGCCAATCCATGCCTAAAATGGCATTATACTCATGGAAAGGCAATTCCTTCCCATGCACTACTAGAGGACAATTTTGGAATATTTTATTCACTCTCACACTGTGGTCTATAGGGTTCCTAACTTCAATTTTATATTCTAGATTCCCTCTTATCATATTATGCTGGCTAGGTGCATTAGTGCAAATATAGGAATGTGTAGAATCCGGATCTATAAGTGCACAACTATCAGAATCATATAATGAAAACGTACCAGCAATAACATCTACTTCTGCTTGGTCTTCTTTAGCTTTCATGGCATAGGCTCTAGCTAGAGCTCTACTAGACCCCGGTCTGTTCATAGTTTCAGAAGTTGCCTATCTAGGTCGGTTTGGTCCTCCCCTAGACTGCATCCTAGACTGAGTAGGGGCTGATCTAGCTATCTGAGCAGGGGTACTATCAGTCAAAAGTGGACAATCCTTCCGCATGTGTTCTTTAGACCCACACTTTAAATAAGCACCTGTAGCACTCCAGCACTCTCCCCTATGGTACTTATTGCAAATCTCACATACTGGTACAACTCCCCTACTTGCTTATGGTTGTGAACTAGCAGTGGCTGAAAAGGCTTTAGAGGGTTGTCCCCTCCTAGTAGATCTTGCTTGTGTCTGGCTATAACTTTTTCCCTGTCCTCTACCTTGTGGATGACTTGAGAAGAAACGACCTTTCTTCCCTGAAGAATGAGTCTCTGTAATAGTCTACTTCTTAGAAGACTCCTCGATTTTTCTCTTTTTTCACTTTTCCAAGCTAAGTGCTGAAGAGATTAACTGTGCAAAACTATTATGTTGAAGGGTTGTCACAATATCCCCAATCTCCTCGTTCAGGCCATCTTTAAATCTTATACATTTATTTCTTTCATTAGCAACTAGATCGGAGGCATACTTACTTAAGCGAATAAATTTCCTTTGATACTCTATCACTAACATACGACCCTACTTAAGATTCATAAACTCTATTTTCTTCTCATCAAGATAAATCAATGGGATGTACTGCTCTCTAAACTCATAAATGAAGAAATCCCATGAATTAGGCTCGGTAGCACTCGGCTTAAGGAGAACTAATTTCCACCACTCATAGGCTTCTTCTTGTAGTAAAGAAACAGCAAATCTGGCCTTATCCTCTTGTTCCACCTGTAACTCTTTAAAAATTCTCTCCGTCTTTTCAATCCAATACTCTCCTGCCGCAGGGTCATCATCCTTTTTACCATAAAAATCTATAGCACCATATTTTCGAAGCTTTTCAATAGTGACTTTAGGCTTAGCTGGTGATGGTGGTGCAGCAGGCTATGGTATAACTCTCACCATTCTTCCAAAAATCCTTGCTATATGCTATATGAAAGGATTCTGCTTAGATTCAGGCTGCTCAGTTGTAGGATGTGAGGATTCAGGTGCAACTACATGTCTCGGTAGACTAGTCACACTAGGATGTGAAGGGGTCTAAGTATCCGGAGAATTATGGCTCTCTGCCATGCTAGGGTTATCCTTAGACATTTCTCTATAAGCCAACAAGTTGACAAGAAGCAAGCCCATATCAGAATTATATGAGACACATGTATATATTTATACATGATAAACCCTTTTCCCACTTAGGCCTAGAAAAGCCTAAACCGGGTTCTGATATCAATAAATGTGACACCCCACCCATATAATATGAATAATCTCATCATATAAGTGGAATGTTATATAACTTAACTGATTAAATAAATATATCTGAATTTATTTTCTTTTTAATTAATAATTTATTTTTCTCGTTATATTTATATATCAAATTAGGCATGTATATTTTTAGTTTATTTAATTATATGTCATTGTTTCACATTTATACTATCATTAGTTATAATTATTATTCACATACTAAATATTTATAAACTATCAAATATATTCTTAGTACATATACAAAACATAATGTTTCACCTATATGCATGTCCAAATTTTAAAACAAAATACATATTAATCAACCCACTAGCTAAATCTTCTGTGTTTCCTCCGATATGAGCTTGTATTTCTTTTTTTTTTATCAACTTAATCTCTACAATCTACAAGCTTTAGTTCCTACGTGAGAAAAACTCACGTTAAGCTATCTCTAACTTAGTAGTACATATAAGCATTTAAATTTTTCCAAACAATCATGTAAATGCATATCTTAAATAAATTATAACACATTGAATTTTTATACACATGTGAAATGCATATATATATATAATAAGCTTATGAATTTACAAAATTATCTTACGATTTAATAACTTGTACATATCCTATTTTTAAATTGTATTCTTCTAAATTACTTATACACAACTTATAACATACCATTTCACTTAATCAAAATCCAACTAATTTATTTAATTACTTCAAACTTTATTCCGTAACTAAACGAACATAATTATCAAATTTCTTTTAATTATTTATTGACTAATAATTTAAATAGCTCAAGTCTCGTTTTTGGACTGTCCGGATACGAGAAAATAAAGTAGAGACATTTGCGGAGGTTCAACCACATTGACTGAATATAACTACAAATATGTCTAACTAGGGTCAGGGGCGCTGACAGAGCTAAAGCTACCCCGCCCCTAAATCATATCAATATCGATATCATAATCTCCCTTAATGATACAGCATCTATCATAAGCTAGTCCTCATGTAGAAAAATGAGCAATTAAAATCATTAATGATTTATTCTTCATTTTATCGTTATTCACCTTATTTTTAATAAAATCACATATTAACAAATTAATTAAAAATTATATAATAACATAATATTTTATCATAATTTGCTAATTAAAGCAATTCAACATACTTTAAATTAATTTCTTATAATATCAAGCCTATAAATCTCCATTATTTTATTATAATTAATAATATTTTTTTATGCCAATTATGCCACAAAGTATCTAATTTCATCATTTTTTTTAAAACATGAATTATGTACAGATAAGTATATATTTGGATAAACAAAAATGCATATACGTACGCATTTCGATAGTGTCTTTTCAAAATCTAATATCCACAATTTGAAGTTTGTTCACTTATATTGTTCTTCTTCTTGCTGAAAGCCTAATTTGAACATATTATTGATTAATATAATATTTATTTGTAATATAGTTTAAGAAAATAAATAACTAAATAAATAAAATTTCTCATAAGTGACCATTTGAACTTTCAGAATTGTTGACTCTATAACACTTATCCAATTTAAGTAATCATATTCCTAATTAAATTTAACACGTTGAACTATAATATACTATAATTTCATAACTTTGAACCATTACACAATTTCTGGTGCAATTTCAAAATTTGTTATGTCTTATGCCATTTGGCAGTTTTGATATACCAAATTCAAAAATTCATATCTTTTAATGGGTATATTATATTGTTACGAACCTTTATGCGAACTTAAATCAGACAATTTGGAATATTTTTTATGTCAAAACTTTTACTCATTCAGTCTCTAAGACCCTTAATAAGTAGGGGCAATGTAATTGGTTCAACAAGTATAACAACCAACAAGTATCCCTTACTATAATCATAACTCACAAAATATGCAACATTTTGATGTATGATTTTCACAAAGTTTAGCTAAGATATAGGACTAAAACTTTTATGTTTTGTAATTTAATTAACTTGGCCTAAAAATATTTCAAAAATGAGTATGAATTTACTACAGCAATACAGATACCAGAAGCAACTCAATCAAAGGATAATGATGATTAATTTCATAAAAACTCAATCTACACAAAAAGAACATATACTTAATTTTATAGACTACTAGAATACACATAGTGCTACAACTTTTATGTTTTGAACTTCCTTAAATGAAGCACTTAAGTTGATCGAAACAAGCCAACAAAATGAGGTATCCTATTGATACGTCTCCTGGAGCCAGTTTCAATATATATATACATATACTAAATTTAATAGACTACTAGAATACAAATAGTGCTACAACTTTTATGTTTTGAGCTTCCTTAAATGAAACACTTAAGTTGATCGAAACAAGCCAACAAAATGAGGTATCCTATTGATACGTCTCCTGGAGCCAGTTTCAATATATGTATGTATATATATACATAATTAAATCATGCAAAACTATTTATATATCCATAAAGCTAAGACATAAATATACAACTTTTATGTTTAACATTTCTCCAAAATCAATTTATATGGACATCAAAATTGGGACAAAGGACACTGTCATTACACATCCCTAATAGCTCTAAACAACCCAAGAGTAATAGATAAGAGATTACTTACCAAAAATAAATTATTTTGGAGTGGATTTTAATATAGATCTTGAGGGAAGAGAGGGAAGAAAAGGGCTGTTGGATGATGGGAGGAAGAAGAATGGAGAGAAATTGGTGAAAAAATGTAGAAGCTACCATATTTATACCCGTAATTGTTCCACTGACTTCAAACTCAATATGTCGGGCAACATTATCAAATGTTGTGATATCATCATTATGGGTAAGGTTGACACGCATGTGTTCCCATATATTTAGAAGAGAGCATATAACCGCTTAGACATGTTACTCATCAGTCAACTCGTGGCCAACAACCTTTAATTCACTTATCATGTTGGACATAACAGTTAGGTGTTGTCTCATTGTGTGATTATAATTTTTTTTATAGGCATCAAATTTCAACTGATGCAACTTAGTAGTTGAGGTTCCACCAAATTGGACCTTAACAGCATCCTAAGTTATTTGGGCTAAGTGGTACTTCTCGAAGCATAGCATCAAGACATTTCACATATTGCTCAGCATCAGTATGTGAGCAACTCTATTCTTGCGCTTATAGGCATGATATGCTTCCATATCTCGCCTATGTTGAGCAATGCTTCCATGCTCAGGCTCAACCATTAGTTGTGTGATAGTTTCCAACATTTCTTGCTCTTCAGGAGATACTGAATCTTGTGATGTCAAAAATCATAATTATGATCATTTACCTTATCTTCCTGGTTCAAGTCAACAACTATGCTTTTTGTTGTAGCCATATCAACTATTTAGAACAATGATCGCAAACAGATTAGCACAATTGTTACTACAAAAATATTTTATATCACAATGTCTTAAATTAATCAATAATAACCAAACACAAGCAGCAGAAATAAAAGTATTATTATACAGTCCAATCAATTTCCACTGACATAGTCCAATTATCATTTTTTAATTTTAACATGTGTCAATCATCATATTAGGTGAGACTCATTAATTTACCAACCTAATATTTCCCACAATATCACATGGATACAACTTGATATAATAAAACAATTTAAAGAATGCATTTTCTATAATAAAATAATTCAACATACTTATTGTTTTAAACATTCAATATAAAATATACATATCACATATTAGGAGTAAAAATACAATGCTACTGCTAATTATATCATGACATATTTATTTGTCACTAATATCCATCAGATATATATAATTAATTTTCATGTAAAAATTTTACATTTTTAAATCTTTTTAATTCAAAAAACGCTTCAAAATGTGCTCTAAAAATTCTTGACAAATACCCATTAAATAGAAAATTAAATTTTAAGCACTTAAAAAAAATTTCACAGAAATTGGACACCACACGCACCGCCCACACACTGCCATATGCCGGTTGACCACTTATCCATTCAAATACTACCATGTGTCAATAAGGTGCCACGTGGCATAGATCATGTATATTCCACGTGGCATGTCATGTCATCAACCTAGATAATGTGGACCAATGAGAAGTCATTGTGGCAACATTGCATGCAGTCTTGCTTTGTCATTGCCAACTCAGTGATTCTACCACGTCACTCCAATCCCGAACTGCCATGTGGCATGATAGTTCTTTTCCATAACTGCTCGTCACACGCCTTTGGTGACGCATGCACGCCACACTTAGCCTTAGCAAGACCATTAAGTCCTTTTTTGAAATTTTTCCTATGTTTTTAGGCATTTTCTACCGTTTGGGATCAAAACATTCCGAATTTAATACATTTTGGGAGCGTTTGAGCAACAAACTACATCAAATAGAGTGGGAATCACACCAAACATAATTTCTAGAAATTTTAAGAACACTAATTCAATGTCAAACTTCAAAAATTCATAACAATTCTATCACTCATCAAAAAATTATGCAAAAATACTCGTTGTAAATCTTGTGACAAGAGCTTTCCAATCATGTAAAATATGCACAATGAAACAGATAAAATATTCCTCGAAAATTTGAAGAAATTTTGGATTTTTTGATGAATTTTCATGGATTATAACATAATCAACATTCTAATCATGAATTCAAGAACAAAAACATGATTTTAAACTTTGATTCCAATATAAATCAAGGTTGACAGTGGAAATTACTTGTTGAAGTATGAATTTCGTGTCTTTAATGCTTTGGAAATGCTGGTTACTAGAATACAGAGCATAATCCACGACAGGAACACCTTTGATCCTCTTGTATGAACTTGAGAGAGAAGAACATTACCAGAAAAATTTTCAAAGAGAGGAAGAGATGAAAGTTACATTCTGTAACTTCTAATGGAGAAGTTATTTTCTAAAGAATAATGCACCATTAAGGGGGATTATGGTACCGATATTGATATGATTTAGGAGCAGAGTGACTTTAGCTCTGCGAGCACCCCTGACCCTAATTAGACATGGTTGTAGTTATATTCAGTCAAGGTGGCTGAAGCTCCGCGAGCGCCCCTACTTTATTTCTCCATATCTAGACAGTCCGGGAACGAGACTTGAACTATCTAAATTATTAGTCAATAAATAATTAAAAGAAATATAATAATTAGGTTTGTCTAGTTACGGAATAAAGTTTGAAGTTATTAAATAAATTAGTTGGATTTTGATTAAGAGAAATTATATGTTATAAGTTGTGTATAAGTAATTTAGAAGAATAAAATTTAAAAATAGGATATTTACAAGTTATTAAATTGTAAGATAATTTCATAAATTGATAAGCTTATTATATATATATATATGTATGTGTGTGTGTGTGTGTGTATAAAAATTCAATGTGTTATAATTTATTTAAGATATGCATTTGTGCGATTATCTGGGAAAACTTAATGCTTATATGTACCACTAAGCTAGAGATAACTTAGCGTGAGTTTTCCTCACGTAGGAACTAAAGCTTGTAGATTGTAGGGATTAAATTGATTAAGAAGAAGAAGTACAAGCCCATATCAGAGGAGACACAAAAGATTTAGCCAGTGGGTTGGTTAATTTGTATTTTGTTTTAAATTTTGGACATGCATATGAGTGAAACATTATGTTTTGTATATGTAC
>CATIWF010198322.1:0-35491 GCA_949630135.1 Balakata baccata
TTATTAATTTATAAATTTAATTGTAAAACTAAACTATAAAACCAGAATACATAAATTTTAAATATATTTTAAATATCCTACTCCTATCTCATGTCCAGTGAACAATAAACCTTTTTAGTGCTGAAGGGGCAAAAAGGGAAAGATGGTAAGAAAAATGATTTTAAAAAGCCGTTTCAGAGAATTTGGACGGAGCCGCGTTGACGTGGTTGGCGGTTTCTGCTCGTCCATATATAAAGCAATGGAACTCAAAAGTTTTTGGTCTTCTTCTTCTCTCTCATCCCATCTCTGTCTTCTTTCATTTTCTTCTCAGAGAGAAATTCTTCTCCAAATTCAGATTCAGATCTAAAATCTTCACTATTTTCCTTTCTTTTTCTTTAAGAAAAAAATATAAAAATTTGGAAACCAATAAAAGAATAAAAAATAATCAGAAGAATGGCGACGGTATCTCCACTGGCGAAATACAAGCTGGTATTCTTGGGAGATCAATCGGTAGGCAAAACCAGCATCATTACTCGCTTCATGTATGATAAATTCGACACCACTTATCAGGTAATTTCTTCTTCCTTAATTTCTCTTTCGGAAATTTGTTTTTTTTTTTTCGTCTTTCAATGTCTCCTTTTAGTTTGTTTTCGGGGAATTAGGTTGTGATTGATATATTTTTTTTTTTTTGGGATAAAATGCAAGTTATTTATTTCTGTTGCATGTTCTGATTGTGAATGGATCTTGAATTTTGGAATTAAGACTTCGCTATTGGATTGTTCTGCTGGATTTTGATGAATACGAATTAGCCGGTTTACCGGATCTTATAATATAAACGATTAGAGAAGACACATTCAAGGATTGCATGTTGAGATCTATTTTGGAAACCTGCCTATTGATTAAATTTTATGTAAATAATTGCAGGCTACCATTGGGATTGATTTTCTATCCAAAACAATGTACCTGGAAGATCGGACTGTTCGTTTGCAGCTTTGGTATGATTTATGTTCTTATGTTTAATATATTTCAGGCCTGAATCGAGGCTTTCTTTTGATATTATTTTTCTCAACAATTATTTTGAATTTTATGGCTGGTCTTATTAGGTGGATTTCAATATCTATAAGATTTGGTAGTGGGTTTGCAGTTAAGCCTAAGTTTTAGCCACTTTAATTCCCTTCATGGTTATTAGCTTACTCTACTAGCTTTATCTGGGTTTCCATAGTGTTTTGGATGAGCTATTTCAGGTGGTAATTTTCAATCAAATGTATTTCAATTGTTTCAATCATTGTTATTAGCAATTAATTTGCCAATCAACAATCTACTGTTTCTTCCGTTTGCCTTGAAAAATATTTCTGAGTAAGAACATGTGCTTTGAAAACTAATTATTGCAATGTAATTGAGATTGGAGTTGATTGAGGAAGGATACATATTGTTGCGTCTTCAGTGTTTTCTTTTTCTTTTTTTTTTTTTTTGGAATAATCCTTGTCCAAAATGAAGCCACCTTGTGCAATGGCTATTAAATTGATATGAAGTCAAGAACAGGTCATATTTTTCTATATGTTCGTTGACAGTGAAAATCTGTCAATTCTCATTGTCATATTTTTGTTGATGATACACAATGCTATATTCATGGTTCTCTTGATGCTCGTGTTCCTCCATTATCATGCAGTTCTCATTTCTTAAAAATCTTATTCTATATTCTCAGGGATACCGCTGGGCAGGAGAGATTTAGGAGTCTTATACCAAGCTATATTAGGGATTCTTCTGTTGCTGTAATTGTCTATGATGTGGCTAGTGAGTTTTCTTTGCTCAGAATACATGTTTTCCTCGTAGTTCTTTTGATCAATTTGAGTTTGCAATGTAAAGGATGACAAAGTGGTTTTATACATGTGATATTACATGTATTAGAATAAAATAGCCCTCGATTTGTCTAAGCACTGAAAGGAAATTATTAAAAAAAATGGGAAAAATAAGGTTTTCTAATGTCATGTTGTTCTTATATGATAAAGTTATATATTTTATTAAATAATAAAAATAGTAGAAAAAATGATTTGCAATGATGTGCATGGAAGGAACACTCTCTCTCTCTCTCTCTCTGTCCCTCTCTATCACACACACACACACATACACGCGGAAGGCATTAGGATATACAAGTTTTTTCTTTTTATTTTTGTGTTTAATAGAACACTTTGGTGTTTCTGGTCTTAATTTATAATTAATATTTTCTTGTTAAATAATTTCTTTCTGAAATGTACTTGTATGCAGATAGGCAATCATTTTTTAACACATCCAAGTGGATTGAGGAGGTACGAACAGAACGAGGCAGTGATGTCATTATTGTTCTTGTTGGGAACAAAACTGATCTTGTTGATAAAAGGTACGAAATTAATTGATGAAAATAAAAATGAATCGTGCTTTTGGAAGAACGGCATTTGTTGCATTTATGAGGAATCTGAGAAACTGTGATGCAATCATACTTTTCCTGAATTTATTCTTTGTATCTGTAGAATCTCTGCGATTCATGAATGGCTATTGCTAGTATCCTTAAAATATCTTGTTAACACCAAGGTCATTTCCAATGCATCGTCTGTGTTCTTTTAATTTAATCACTCTTTCCATTCATGCGCTCTGGATTTGGTTTTGAAATATTGGTTTTTCATTTGATTGTGTCGCTCTAACAGGCAGGTTTCTATCGAGGAAGGAGATAATAAGGCTAAAGAGTTTGGAGTGATGTTTATAGAAACCAGTGCAAAAGCAGGATTCAATATTAAGGTGAATTTTTATTTTCCAAGTTAAAATTCTATTTCAGGAAACAATGATGATCGTGTAGCTATAGCATTTTCTTTTCTCCTTGTTCTGATTGTTCACTTCACATAGCTTCCATTTTTTCATTTGTAAATATGAATTGCAGCCTTTATTTCGGAAAATTGCTTCAGCCTTGCCGGGGATGGAAACACTTTCGTCAACAAAACAAGAAGACATGGTTGATGTGAACCTCAAGCCCACTGTGAATTCATCCCAGAATGAGCAGCAAGGAGGAGGTTGTGCATGTTAGAGAAAATGTGTTGCAAAATGTAGAGAAATTGAAGAAATTCTCATCCGCAGTATACTCATTGAATTCAAAATTCGCGACAGATGGTAATTTGACGTAAATTACTTTAACAGAAAGAAGATATATGCTAAAGATTGATATGCAATCAGGTTTCAAGGTTCCAGTGAAGAAAAAGGCTATGCTTCTAATCCAAGATGGTATATTCGACAGTTTGATTATGTCTGTTCGATTGTTTCTTTTTGTGCGATTTGTTTCTTTTCGTTTGAAAATTTCTTTCTTTTGGACGATTCTTGAACAAAATTCTCTGTTTTTTATTGCTATAGAAAACAATTCTTTGGTTATCCATTGTTTGAGTTTTGATGTTTGTAATATTAGATTTAACTTAAGATGGAACAAAATTGAAGTTAAAGAATAAATTAAAATCTTTTCGGTACCCTCTTGATCGAAAAATTTTAGAAAATCCATAAATTTCGTATAATTCATAGATTCTAAAAATTTTATCATTTAACTTGATTATAAAATTCATAAGCTGATAAAATAATTATTCTTATACTTATGTTTGATTTAATAATCACAATATATGAATTTAACAATTAATTTTTAATTTTATTATTTATTAAATATTAATAATTTATTATTTATTAAACATATACAATCAATTCTGATATATATTTACAAATTTAAAAAAAGAGTTATTTTAAGAGTTAAAAAATAAAATTATTATACATTATAATGTAATTACATTGCTAAAAAAATATTTTTTAATAATAATAATAAAACAATTAGTTAAAATTAAAAAAATATTTTTTTAATTTTTTATGATTAAAGACAATTTTGAAATATTAGAACAATTTTAAAATATTATTAATTTATTAGAGACAATTTTTAAATAAAAAAATTTGAAAAAAATTCCTCATTATTCAAAATTTATAGATTTTTTATTTCTCCACATAAGATTTAAAAAATTAAATCTATAAAAAATAAATAATTTTAGTGAACGAAAGAATTTTTAAAATTTATAAATTTTAACTCTTTTTAAATAATAAATAATAAATTTAGTATATATTCATATATTATTTAAAATTTCTCCTTCAAAATTCTTCTATCTAAACATAGCAATAACTTCTTTAGCCCTTTCATCGGATTTTTGCCAAGTGAAATTGTGCCTTTTTTTTTTTGACATGTCAATGGGATTGTTGCAGTTCTGTGATAGAAAAGCATCATTGGTCTCTTGAGGATGCTTTTTTTAAAAAAAAGGACAATTTCTAAACAGAAAGGACAATTTCTAAACAGTTGCCTTCTAATTAATTAGTTAGGAGAGAGAAAATTTACAAATAAAGAGAAAAAGAAAACAAAAAAAAAATATTTTTGAAAATTTATCTTTTCTTGAGACAAGTGTTGGAAATATATGAAAAAGCATCGTATCCTTAGCATTTCTT
The DNA here is from genome assembly GCA_949630135.1 of Balakata baccata. NCBI lineage: Eukaryota > Viridiplantae > Streptophyta > Magnoliopsida > Malpighiales > Euphorbiaceae > Balakata > Balakata baccata. The sequence goes on from CATIWF010198322.1 coordinate 4,471, forward strand.
TTGGTCTCTTTAGCAAAGCAATAACATGAATAATTTGCAAACTTGTAACAATTGAAAGAGGAGGGAAAAAATTTTAATTAAATAAAAAATTTTAATAGATTTCACTTTTATTATTTTATAGTATTTTTTATTGTAAATAATAAATAAAATTTATTAAAATATTAATTAAATTCTATAAATTGAAATTGATATCATTGAAATAAAATATATTTAAAAATGTTATTAAATTTTATTATGTGTCAGTAAGAATCATAATTTACGACTACAAAGCAATTGCATGGACTTGGATATTTTAGAATCAATATTTCCCATTTTTTAAGAAAATGAAAAAAAATAAATTTGAATTTTGTACTATGTAACTGTTTTTTTTAAAGATATGCTAGCAACACTTGCTACTAAGAGTCTAATACTATATTTCAACATTCTCTTTCTTATCAGTATACTGTATGCACTATTTAAAAAAAAAAAAATCTCTTTCCTAGGTAAACTTAAATATAATAATTTTTTCTCCTCTTAATAATGATTGACATTAAAATTCTTTTTTTTTTTATTAACCATTTTCTCTTCTCTCTCTTTTCATATTTTTACACCATTTTTATTTTTTCTTGGGTACTTTTTAAAAAAAAAAATTAAAAAATACATACACAGTAAAACTATTTTTGGACTGATTTTTATAATCAAAGAAATTTAATTTTAGAGAGTGTAGAACATATGTGAACTTTTAAAAAACTCATTACATAAATGAACATGTGAGCTTGAAATTTATGCTTCTTTGTAATATATAGGTACTTGTTAAAAGGTCTAAAACAGTAAAATGTACTGATTTAGTAGAAGTATAGGAAAAAAATAGAAATAATTGTAAAAATAAACTGAATTTTTAAGTTTGTATCAAAATTAATTTTTATTTTTTTATTTAAATATACAAATTTTTAAAATTTTATCAATTTTTGAATTTCATCGAAACTTTGCTGATATGATATAAAATTCCAGTCAGATTAAAATTGTTGTGCTAACTAAGAAACCGAGTCATCTTAGAAACTTTAAAACATCATTGTTTTTTTTCTCTAAAATTTTAAAACATAAATCTTTCTTTAAATTTAAAAATTAATATATGAAACTGTCGTGTTTAGGTGTTGTCTAGTCAACAGGATAAGGAGAAATAAAAATTTTACTGTAAGTAGAGTTTCACTGAAAATGTTTAAGTTTTAAAATTAAAAAAAATTGATGACGTTTTAAAATTTCTAAAATTTAACTTCATAGTCAGCTTTCTAATCAATACAATTTTTTTAATTTTACCGGAATTTTATGTCATGTCAATAGAGTTTTGTTAGAATTAATAAATTGATAAAATTTTAAAAGTTTGTATATTTAAATGAAAAAAATAGAAAGTATAATTTAATTTTAATATAATCTTAAAAGTCCAATTTATTTTTAACAATTATCCCAAAAAATATAACAACTGAACTTCTAGCAAATTTGTGATTTTATTAAAAATCCTTTTAATTTTTTATTTTATTTTTTAAAAAATTAATCAAATCTTTAGACAACGTAAGAGTTATTATTATTATTATTGGAGAAAATAAAAAATGTTAGCTAAGCTTTTTATTTTTTATTTAAATTTTGAAGGATATATTTATTTTTTTATGCTAATCTTATCATATCATACTATATTATACTATATTATATATAAAAGTAGAATAGGGGATAGACAAATTTACCAAAATGCCAACTTAATTGTATTAGTTAATTGAGCTAATTTTATTATTTACCAATTGAATTTATTACTAAATAGTATTAATAATTCATTAATTAGAAATTCAATTCAATTAGGACTATATAAATTTATATATTAAAAAAATAAATTAATAAAAAAATATTGATGTCCGACATTTCTTTTATGTTCCTGGAATACTATTAATAAAAATTAATATTATTATTTTTAATTACAAATAATTGATAATTATAAATAAAACTTTAACATTTAATCTTATTTTTAATTTATTGTCCAACATTTTTTTAAGTTATATGAATACTTTATTTAAAATTTATATTATTATTTTTAATTTATGAATTATAAATAAAATTCTAACATTTAATCCGATTTTTAATTTAATGTCTAAATAACTAACATTGAAAAAAAAATTGATATATTTAGAGTTATATAATATATCTAACTTTTATTGTTATTATATATAATAAAAATTTGATCATTTATACTTTAATTATTGTTGGCCCCTCCTTATATTTTTTTCTGGCTCTGTCCCTATCTATGTTTATAATTAAGTAGGAGAAAATTCAAATGAGAAATTTTGCAATATTAAAATAAAAAATATTAGAAATATAATTCAATAATTAATTTTTCTTAATCATATACATAACAAGTTAAGTTTTTAAAATTTATATGCATAGTAAAATATAATTTACTTTTATATAAAATATAAAAATCAAATATAATTAATAAACATTAATATTTAAATTAAATGAGACTTAATTATATGATAATTAAAATTAACTAAAATTAATTTGCTGGATAAGATTATTATTAATATTTATTTAATAATGATGAGTTTAATTATTAAAAATCACGTGCATCATACGAGGATGATTAGGAATAGGGAGGACATACAAAATTATTGTAAAATACTTACTACTTCTATTTTATACATGATTATTAATAATGGATAAATTAGTGACCTTCATATGAGTTATAATATGAGTTCAATATATGATAATCACGCACAAGACATATTAATGAAAAATCATAATTATATCATTATACTATATATAAAAGTGAGAATAAAAAGGGACATGCAAATTTAAAAAGAAAAAAACTAATTTAATAAAAAATATTATGAAAGTATGGTAAAAAAAAATAAAGATAGTGTATTGTCATTTAAAGTACAATAATAATAGTTTTTATTGAAATATTGAATTTATATAATAGTGAATTTAAACTAAATTACAATATACATGTAACATATAATATGAATTTCAAAATACTAAGTATAATTTATAAGTTATTTGAAAAAATATAATTTTTATATAGTTCAATAATTAATTAATTTTAATAATATACAAAACGAGTTACATTTTTAAAATTTACTGGTATAGTATAATATAATTTACTTTTATATAAATGATAAGAATCAAATATAATTAACAATAATTAGTATTTAAATTAAATGTAACTTAATTATATGATAATTAAAAGTAACTAAAATTAATTTACCGGACAAAACTATTATTATTATTATTTATTTATTTAATAATAATTTGTCTAATTATTAAAAATTATATGCATTGCATGTGGATGATTGGGAATGAGGACAAATAAAATGACCGTAAAGTTCTTATTACCTCTATTTTATATATAACTCTTAATAATAGATAAATTAGTAATTTGATAGATATACAAAATGACCGTAAAATACTTATTACTTCTATTTTATATATAACTCTTAATAATTGATAAATTAGTAATCTTTATATGAATTATAATACGAGTTCAATATCTAATAATTACATGTAACACAACTCGCCTATTTGTATTAGTTAGTATATTTAATTTTATAATTTAATAATTTAATTTATTAGTGAACAATATTAATAATTCATTAATTAGAAGTTAAATTCTATTAGAACTAGGTAACTATATCTTATATATAAAAAATATATAACTAATATTAAAAAGAAATAAAAAAATATTAGGAAGACACGATAAAAAAAATATAATAGACAAAATAATTTGTATATAGAAAATAAATTAACAAACATAAAGGACAAGATAATTAATAAGCTAAATAATGTGACGTGGTTTTTTTATATATAATATAATATAAAAGTCAAATATAATTAACAACTATTAGTATTTAAATTAAATGTGATTTCATTACATGATAGTTAAAAGCAACTAAAATTAATTTGCCAAACAATATTATTATTAATATTTATTTAATAACAATAAATCTAATTATTAAAAACCTTGGGCATAGTGGGAACAGATAAATGTCCGTAAAATACATACTGCTCTATATTATATATGACTTTTAATAATGGAGAAATTAGTAATTTGATGGAATTTGAGATAAACATGTACTTTTATAATTCACTATGAATAAAATATCATAATAAGATGAAACAAATTAATAAAAAATAAAAACAATTATATAAAAATCAAATGATGATAAATGACAAATCAAATATCTAATAATTACGTACAAGCACACAAACTTAATCATATTAATTAATTGAGTTGATTTTGCTTTTTATTGAATAGTATTGATAATTTATTAATCAAATATTTTATTTTATTTATTTTATTATTTATTAAATTAATTAACTTAAATATTAATATGTAATAAAATAATTAAATAACTAAATAAGTAATAAAAATATATTATAAGTGATGAACATGCAATGAATGATCAAGTTTAAAATAATTAATAATCATATTCAAAACGATAAATAATCAAGTTCAAAATTATGTATAATTAAAATATAAGTATTAAATTTATAAGTAATGAATATGTAATGAACAATCAAGTTCAAAACGATGAATAATCAAATTCATAAAGATGAACAATCAAGTTCAAAATAATAAACAATCAAATTTTAATAAAAAAATTTATAAATTCATTACCATAATTTATTATTACTAAAATCGTAAAGTACTTACTACCTCTATTTTATATATAACTTTTAATAATAGACAAATTAACAATTTGATAAAATTTGAGATAAACATTATTCATATAATTCACTATAAATAAAATGTCATAATAAGATGAAACAAATTAATAAAAAAAATGAAAAAATTAGATAATGATTAATGATGACTCTAATATTTAAGAATCACGTGCAATATATATATATATATATATATATATATATATATATATATATATATATATATATATGGGAGTGGGGGACAGATAAAATTATTGAAAAACCAATATAATTATATTAGTTAATTGAATTAATTTTGTCATTTAATAATTTAAAATAAAATATAAGTTAGAAAGATAGTGCACCAAAAAGGGGTTGAATTGGTGACAACTAAACATTTTCGGTTTAATGATTTTTTTTGAGTGTTTGAACAATATGCAAATAAAAGACAAAACAAAGGAGCAAGAGAAAAATAGACACAATGATTTATAAAAGTTCGGATATTAACAAACTCTACTTCTCTCCTCAACCGCAATTAGGAGTTCACTATCTCAATTAGAGATACAAGAGAGTTTCCTAGTCAACTCATAACTAAAGAGTTAATTTCCTAACTCACCCACAACTAACTGTTTTCTTAAGACTTGCACCGAACCCAAATCTTTTGTGTTTTAATAGCTCACACAACAACCAATTCCGTTGTGTTTTTTACAGGCTCACACATAACCCAAATAAGAGTTTTTCTGACTTTGATCACTTTTACAATCTATATCCAAGTGTTTAAAGCTAACACTTAAATATTTGTTACAAAAGAAACGATAAATAAAATTGCTAGAGTTTTGACACATTTAAAATTAAGCTCTCAAGTTCTAAGACTTTTTGAAAGTCTACTTATAATGTTTATCTTCCGATTAGCAATTATATATGATGCCAAAACTATTTCTAACATTATAAAGATAAATTATTAAAAGTTGTCCGATATAAACAGTTTTCTGATTGAGAAATTCATATATCCATAGGAGCCTTACATGTGGCGGTTTTGGATTTGTTCTTTTTTTCAACGGCTAATCTCAATAAAATTTTCCGGTCATGAAAACATGTTTTCTGATAGGAAAATTTTTCTGGAACTTTTGACTTGAAGTTTGGAATACTGGAATCGAGCACTTCTCGAGAGAAAAATTTTTTTCCCAAAGGGGAACCTTTTTCCGAGAGGGAAACTGTCTTTCAACATTTAATCGATTTGTTCACTAAGCAAATCAAGTCCAATTGACTTGAAATTTTATACACTATAAAAAAAAATACTATATGAAGACATTAATAACATTTAATATGATTGTCAAAATCAAAATAGAGATCAATTACCCGAAAGTCAACAATATAGATTAAAATTTAAAATAAAATAATATACAAATAAATAAATATAAAAATACGGTTGTTGTTAAAATTGATTTGGTTTAGATTAACTATCACTTAATTCTATTAGGATTCCAACCCTTAATTTAATTATTAATTATCACTTCTAATAATATTAGGATTCCAATCCAAAAAATGTAGGTTAAAATTTAAAATAAAATAATGTATAAATAAATATAAAAATATGGTTGGTGTTAAAATTGGTTTGGTTTAGATTAACTATCACTTAATGCACTATAATTCCAACCTTAGTTTAATTATTAATTATCACTTCTAATAATATTAGGATTCCAACCCAAATCTTGGCAAAGTTGTATTTAAGTGGGAGGAAAGTGACATGCAAAATTACTGAAAGGCCAATCTAATTGTATTAGTTAATTGAATTAATTTTATCATTTAATAATTTAAAATAAAATATAGATTAAAATTTAAAATAAAATATTATATAAATTGATTTGGTTTAGATTAACTATCACTTAATGCCATTAGAATTCCAACTCTTAGTTTAATTATTAATTATCACTTCTAATAGTATTAGGATTCCAACCCAGAAAATATAGATTAAAATTTAAAATAAAATAATATATAAATAAATAAATCTAAAAATACGGTTGTTGTTAAAATTGGTTTGGTTTAGATCAACTATCACTTAATGCCATTAGAATTCCAACCCTAATTTAATTATTAATTATCACTTCTAATAATATTAGGATTCCAACCCAAATCTCGCCCAAAGTTCTATTTACAATCACTAACCGAAATTAGGAAATAAAATAAGTTGGTAAAATATATCTTTTTTAATTGAAGTTGGTTCTCATGCAAAGACTGCTGGTTATATAACTATCTTTTATGCTATTTTTTTTTGCTTATTTCTTATTTTTGTGTGTAAGGAATCCAGTTTCACATTAAATAAGGAAAAAGCAAAAAATTCAGCTGAACAACCAGTCTTTTGTAACAAGTCAATTTTGGCTTTGATCTACTCTAAAATTTCTTCATTTTACTCCTCTTTTTTTAGTTTATTTTGTTCTTTTTCTTAGGTGAAGTTCTTTTCTTCTTATTTTATTGCACCACTATTGAAAATTTTGTATTTCATTGGTATTGACATTTATTAATCCATTTGGTTTCTACAATATTATCCATTACTATTTTCCACGACTCATAATCAACTATATTGTTCATATTAATTTTTTTTGTAAATGAATAATTGAGAATGGAATGATATGGTTGAGTATTGTGTCTTTGAATTTCTTACAAAATTACAAGATAAAATAATAATAACTAAACATTAATTAATCTCATTCTAGATGGAGTCCACTATATTAATTTTTAGGTCCTTTTTGGCTCTCATATACTCTATAATTTCTTTACTTTACTTATCTTTTTTAGTTTATTTTATTCATTTTCTTAGGTTAAGTTCTTTTCTTCTTATTTTATTGCACTACTGTTGAAAATTTTATACTTCAATATATATATATTGATATTTATTAATCCATTTGGTTTATGCAATATTATACATTCCTATTTTCCACCACTCATAATTAACTTTATTGTTCTTTTTTTTTTTTTTTGTAGACAAATAATTGAGAATGGAATGATATGGTTGAGTATTGTGTCTTTCAATTTCTTAAAAGATTACAAAATAAAATAATAATAACTAAAAATTGATTAATCTCATACTAGATGGAGTCCACTATATTAATTGTCAAGTCCTTTTTGGCTCTGATATACTCTATAATTTCTTTACTTGATTCCTCTTTTTTAGTTTATTTTGTTCCTTTTCTTAGGTGGAGCTCTTTTCTTCTTGTTTTATTGCACGACTGTTGAAAGTTTTGTATTTCAACGCGTATTGACTTTTTTTAATCCATTTGGTTTTTACAATATTATCCGTTACTATTTTCCATTGCTCATAATTAACTATATTGTTCTTATTAATTTATTTTGTAAACAAATAATTGAGAATGAAATGATATAGTTGAGTATTGTATCTTTCAATTTCTTAAAAGATTACAAGATAAAATAATAATGATTAATTGTGATGAAAAGTTTTGCAACAATGCTTTCAGCGAGCATTGTCACGGGGCTATTACCTTCTCCCCCAAAAGTGCAGGTAATGGCCCCGTGACAGTATGCATGGGTGCTTAATGGCATTAGAAAGAATTTTCAAAATATTGTTTTGATTGATTAACACCCTACTTATTTTATGATTTGGAAATGATATTTTCAATCATAGAGTCAAACAATTATACCATCTAGAAAATTGGCCAAAAGAAACGGTTAACCAATTAAAGAGACAGAAAGTGATCTGAGGTAAAGTTTTAGACTTTATCTTGCGAGGGGATAAACAAATGCTTCAAGTTATATTTATTGTCTTCCCATATTTTTTTGCAAGAGAAGTACTACACAAGTCTATTGAAATATGGTAAATACTTACTAAAATAAATATTAATATTTATTTAAATAATTTTTTTAATAATTTGGCAAATTAAATACAAAATGAGAAATTCAAAAGCTGAAAAAAAAATACAACAATAAAAGCTAGCTGCAAAAAATAGAGAAAAACATCAAAAAGACAAAAAGAAGAAGAAAAAGACAAATGAATGTTACACAACTTACAATTAACACAAATTGTGAGAATAGTAACATTAGTCAGAAACACAAGGTGTAATGGCTATGTAGTGCTCAATTAGAATCATGGCAACAAGAAGATAAGCCCATTGAACAAAAATTAAAAAAACAACATTTCATTTCATCCTGTATGCTCTCTGCTGTACATGCTGGAAATAGTACCTTCATGCAACCATTGTGGAGCTAGGAGATTTGAGCAAGAGCCAAAATTCTTTTGTTGTCAAAATGGAAAAGTCAAACTATTATCAATATATACCAGAAGAACTGTTGAAATTGTTCGCTAGAAACCTAGAAAATGCTATAAAATTACAAATAAATAGCAGGCTTTATAATAACCTATTTGCATTCAAACCTTTGAGAATTAAATTGGACAAAAATCTAGCATCAAACAGAAATGGAGTTTTTACGATTCGAGCTCAAGGACAAATATATTATGAATTGCAATAATTAGTGCCAATAAATGGTATCCCAAGGTATATTCACTTATATTTTTACAACAATATCCGCGAAGTAGAAAACAGGAAGAATGCAGTTAAAAATGTTCGACTATGGGAATCTATTATAACTAAATTGATGAAAATTTTGGAAAATAATTCATATGTTAAAGTGTTTTGAAGATTGAATGACTATGATTCATACGAAAACTTGAGAATATGGATTAAGAAAAGGAATACAAGAGAAGAACATCAATACAATGCATCAACAGAAGATGTTGTAGGGATTTGGGTTGAGGATAATAATCCAGACACACCTTTAGAAAGAGATTGTTGTGTAAGTGCATTCAGGATAAAGATATAGAGTTAAGTACTACTTCGGATGCTATGATCCACTACAATATTCACTTTTAAACCAAAGGGGAGAGAGTTGGTGGCACCAAGATATTAGAAAATATGATAATGGTAGAAGGACAAATACAGAAAATACTTCCAACATTCCAAATGCGACTTCTGTAGAATCAGTTATAGTAAACAAGAATGAAGGTATGTATTTCGGAATTTAATATATACTTTTATTTAGACTTTAAATATTTTCATATTCTAAAATATAGAGATCAATTTATAATAATTTAAAAAATGTTGATCTTTCTATTTATAAATTATTAATTTTAAATATAGGTATCAAACGGAAAAATCCTGCAAAGGTTTCTTGTCGTGAATACTACTGCTATCTTTTCCAAATTAGGAAAAATAAATAATCATTGTTGTTGCTGGATGGAAGATTGATGCAACAATTAGTGGTGGATATGTATATTAAGCTGGAGACAACATGACTTGATTTTTTTAGGACACAACAATCCCATATAAGATCAAAATTATATCAAGGAATAGTAGACAATGTTAGAGTAGGAGAAACTAGAAGAGATGAAATTAGAAAAGGAAATGTGTCACCTCCATCTTATATTGGTGGTCCCAGAGACATTCACAAACGATACGATGATGCAATGACTTTGGTATAAAGATATAAGAAAACCAGATTTATTTATTACAATGACTGCAATCCAGAATGGAAAGAAATAAAAGAACTACTACCAAGACAGACCATACTTGACTTAAAGAGTATTTAGAGCAAAGTTATAAGATTTGAAAAATCAATTGTACAAAAAAGATATCTTTGGTAGAGTTGCAGCACATGTTTATGTAATTGAATTTCAAAAAAGGGGCTTGCCTCATGCACACATTCTGCTCATCTTGAAATTAGGATATAAGATAACAAAAACTGAATAGTTCAATAAATATGATTTGGCTAAAATTCCATATGAGAGAAAATATATAGAATTGCATGAGATGATCGCAAAGCACATGATGCATAACCCATGCAGGGATGAAAATCCAAAATGCTCTTGTATGATGGATTTGAAGTGCATATTTAACTACCCAAGACCTTATACTACAAAAAATAATGCAAGGAATCGATGGATATCCGATTTACAGAAAATTTAAAAATGGACGATAGGTATGATAATGCGACACATACTCAAATTTTATCATCCTCTTTACCTTAAAAAATTAATTATTTCCGAAATTACAAATAACATTTACAACTCATAATCTTGTAGATTAAAAAATCAAACAAAGCATTGGACAGTAAATGGGTAGTACCTTATAACCAGTATTTGCTAACAAGATATAATTGTCACATAAATGTTGAGATAAATCATAACCTTCCACTTATTGTTTAATTAATATTTAGTAATTTAATACTCCTTTATTTATTTACATTCCATTTGAAAAGAATAAAATTTAAATATTTTTAAAATGCCTTTTACGATAGGTATATATAGCATTATAACATATTACTTTTTGTCAGATATGTTCTGGTATAAAGGCAATAAAATATTTGTACAAATACATCTATAAAGGCCATGACAGAATTGCAGTTCACGTTGGGGACTTTGATAGAGAAAAACAGATAGATGAAATACAACAATATTAGGGTGCAAGATGGGTATCTACTGTTGAAGCCATATGGATGATGTTTGAATTTGAAATGAATGAAATAAATCTAGCAGTATGCAACCTACGATTACATTTGCCAAATAAGCAGATGGTGCCATTTTGACATAATCAAAAGTTATAGAAAGTACTCCTATAGGACCATGTCAAAATGACAATGCTAACATTTCATACATGATCAATTGATGAAGAAGCAAGAAAATTGTTATGCAGAGAATTTCCAGAATATTATGTGTAGAACAATGATGAGCATAAGTGGACAAAGAGAAAACAGAGAATAGTAATTGGTTGTGTTAATGCAACAAACCCTAAAGAAGGTGAAAGGTATTACTTAAGACTCCTTTTAAATCATGTTAGAAGGCTAAAAACTTTTGATGACTTGCTTACTATTGATGGTGTACAATTTTCTACATTTAAAGAATCTACAATCAGGAGGCGTTTACTTGAATCTAATCAGAGTGCATCAGAATGTATGAATGAAGCAATAGCATTCAAAATGTTCAAAGAACTAAGACGATGATTTGCAACTCTTATATTGTGAACTGCCAGATGTCCTAAAATTATAGGAAGACTATCTGGATGACATGTCCGAAGATTTTAAAAGGATGCACGAACACTCCAAAATAATTCAAGTAGCTTCCACATTGAGAAGGATATATAGAACTACGATCTACCTAGATTTCGGGATTATTAGTTGGAAGAAATGATAATATAAACCCCATCAGAAGATAAAGATGCATCAAAAAAATTAAATAAGGAACAAAAATATGCTTACACAGTCATACTAAATAGGGTAAACTCTAATAGAACTGACATTTTCTTTGTTGATGGTCTAGGAGGAACTTGAAAGACATTCCTATACAAAACAATACTTGCTAATGTCATATTAAAAGGAATGATAGTTTTGGCCACTACAACTTGTGGAGTAGCAGCTGTAATCATGCCAAAAGGCAGAACAATACATTCAAGATTCAAAATACCATTGAGCTCAACAGAAATTAGCCTTTGTGGTATATCTAAATAGAGTGGATATGCATAATTGTTACGCAAAGCAAAACTAATAATATGGGATGAAACACCTATGGCTAAAAAAATTGCAATAGAAATGGTTGATAGAAGCTTAAGAGATATCATGAACAGTACACATCCATTTGGAGGAAAAATTATGATATTTGGAGGTGATTTCAGAGAAGTTCTACCTGTAGTGCCAAAAGGAACAAGAGCAAATATCGTGAATGCAAGCCTGATTAAATTATATATTTGGAGTAAAATAAAAGTATTGAAATTGACAGAAAACATGAGAGCAAGACTAAATAGCAAATTCAGTAATTTCATATTGAGAGTTGGTGATGGCGAAGAGCTTAAAATGCAAGACGAAAAGATTATTATGTTAGAACAAATGATTATATACAATGATACAATCGATGGCAGTGAAAATGATATCATATCTACAGTCTTTCCTAATTTATTAAAGAATTACAGTTCATCGGCATACATAACAAATCGTGCAATACTGGCCACAAAAAATGAATATGTGAACTCCTTAAATCAAAAGATAATATAGATGTTCATAAAGAAAGTCATCTTTACACCAGTTATGATCAAGCAATTGATGATACCAACAACAACTACCAAGATGAATTTCTAAACACCCTTCAACCAAATGGACTGTTTCCACATATATTGCACCTCAAAGTTAATTGCCCTATCATACTATTGAGAAATCTAGATGCATCTAATGGCTTGTCTAATGGGACAAGAATGGTGTGTAAAAGATTTGAAAAGAATGTCATACATGTTGAAATAGCACAAAGACAACATGCAAGAAAATAAGTATTTTTGTCAAGGATACAGTTATTTCTAGCAGAAAATGAAGGGTACTTATTTCATTTCAAAAGAAAGTAGTTTTCAGTGCACCTGTATTTTGCAATAACAATAACTAAAGTTCAAGGTCAAATGATATCTAATGTTGGAGTATACTTGCCAAAAGATGTATTCTCATATGGACAATTATATATAGTACTATCTAGAGGCATTTCAACTTCTACGATGAAGGTGCATGTGAAACAAGATAAAACAAATGAAACAAAAGTCACATATACAAAAAAATATAGTTTATTAAGTACTCCTCCCAAAGGTAAAATAACTAGTTTCTATATACTTATGTCAAATGCATTAAAATGATACATCTTGAAAATATTTTCAAAACTAATATTTCAATAATATATTTATGTAGTGACTAAAACAAATGAAATAAGATAGTAAAAAATGGTCTGAGTTATTGAAATAAGAAGAAAAAATAAGACAAATACATCATAATTGTTAAAATTTTGTAATGCTATAAAAATACAATGAAATCTCCATCATTTTCAATATGTTTAAACAATTCATGCAAAAACCAAGTATATATTTAGCAAAAGTATTAATTTGTTAATTAATGATCTAAATAACTAGATAAAATTTTAAAAAACAAATAATATATTTAAAAACTAAAATGTAGTTATTGACGAATCTAATATCTAATAATTATGTGCAACACGTGTTAATAAAGAACTAGGGGGTGGATAATCGAATTTACTAAAAAACTAACATGATTGTATCAGTTAATTGAGTTAATTTTGTCATTTAATAATTTAATTTATTAGTTAATAATATTAATAATTCATTAATTAGAAATATAATTCTATTAGGACTAAATAACTATTATATATATTAAAAATAAAAAATAATTAATAAAAAAAATTAAGAAGATAGTCAAAGTTTTACAAAATTTCAAAATTTTGTTTGTTGAGATCTCCTATGAACCATTAACATTTATTTATGAGTAATTTATCTTTTTCTTAAAAAAAAAAAAATCAAATGATACTTAGAATTAGGAATAGAGGATAGTTAAAATGATAATAAAGTAATTAATACATCTATTTTTATATTATAACTTTCAATAATGAACAAATTAGTAATTTATAATATAGGCAAAATTACCAGAATTTGGAGGAACGGGCAAAATGATAGTAAAAAAATGTCAAACAGTAGTAATTCTTACATATATTGAGTCTATATATACTTAACTAATGAGAAAGTGTCACTATTTTATATATGATTTTTAATAATGAATAAATTAGTAATCTTCATATGAGTTAATGACCAGTATAATATCTAATAATTACGTGTAATGAACAATAGACAAATTTATAAAAAAAATTAATTTGATTGTATTAGTTTATTGAGTTAATTTTATCATGTAATAATTTAATTTATTAATGAATAATATTAATAATTTATTAATTAGAAATCTAATTATATTATAATAAGGTAAATATGTTTTAAATGACAAAAGAAACAAATTAGTAATTGACAAATTAGGGAAACAAGCATTTGGAGGGACAAACAAAATACTTATTACCTATATTTTATATATAACTCTTAATAATTGACACATTAGTAATTTGATAAAATTTGAGATAAACATACACTCGTATAATTCAATACGAATAAAATACTTTATTATGAGGAAACATATTAAATATATATATATATATATTAATATTAATTATTTATATTTATTAATAATAATATAATATATATATATATATATTAATATGTTGTACGAGTTATTCGTATCGAGGGTTTGAATCTCTCTCTTTCCGGTTTCGGAGATGACTTGAAATTTTTTTATCTTTTCTTTCAAATTTAGAAAACCTTTTTACTTTATTTTTTTATTTAATTTTCTAATTTAAATATTTCTATTTAAAATTCAAATTCGAATTTTTAATATATATATATATATATATATATATATATAATCAAATAGTGATTAGTGACAAGTTAAATATCTAATAATTATGTAGATAATTAATATCATTAGTAAAATTACATGTGTTTTACTCAAAAAGATACTCATTAAATTAAATTATTTTTTTTTTATGTTCAATTATTTAGCTGTATCATCATAATATCTATATATACTATGACCCTGTTTGGGATTGTATTTGGAAAAAATATTTTTCGAAAAAAATTTTGTATTTTTAATTTTTTTTTTAAAATTGTTTTTAGTAGAAACAGGTAAATAAATATTTTTTCAAAAGTAGATTTGAAAAAAGCAGTTTATAAAAAATTAAAAAAATTGGTCATTTGAACCAAAAAAATTTCAAACTTGCTTATAAGATCCTCAACAATTCCAAACATCCCCTATATATAATTTGATATGGTTTTTTATAGTATGATATAAGAATCAAATATAATTAATAATCATATCATTATTTAAATTAAATGTGATTTAATTACATGATAATTACAAGTAACTAAAATTAATTTGCTATACAAGATTATTATTATTTATTTAATAATAATGAATCTAATTATTAAAAACCACGTGCGATAAAATGATCGTAAAATACTTACTATATTTATTTTATATATGACTCTTAATAATGAACAAATTAGTAATTCGATAGAATATGAGATCAACATGTACTCGTATAATTCACTATAAATAAAATATCATAATAAAAGAAACAAATTGATTAAAAAACAAAAAAAAAATTTAAAAATCAAATGGTGATTAATAACAAGTCTAAAATCTAATAATCACGTGATTGCATTAGTTAATTAGGTTAATTTAGTTATTTAATAATTAATTTAATTTATTAATAAATAGTATTAATAATTAATTAATTAGAAGTCAATTTCTATTAGAATTAGGTAATTATGTTTTATATATATATAAAATATATAACTAATATTAAAAAGAAAAAAAATATTAATAAAAAATATTACAAAAACACGGTTAAAATAATATAATTAATGATTATTTTTATATATAGTATGATATAAGAATCAAATATACTGAACAACTATTAATATTTAAATTAAATATGATTTAATTGCATTATAATTAAAAGTAACTAAAATTAATTTGTTAGACAAAATTATTATCATATAAAAATCAAATGGTGATAATCACGTGTAAGACATGTTAATACAAAATTAAATGATAATTAATAACTAATCGAATATCTAATAATCACATGTAAGACGCGTTAATAAAAAACTAGTAATATTGAAAATTAAAATATATTGAATGAAATCTGTTCGTTTTTTTAAAAAAAACAGTAAGGTATGCTATTTAAGAAATACAAATATAAAAATATAGTAGTAAATTAATAGGTTTCTTTTCGTAGACAGTACTCTCGATCCTAATCATATCTTAGCTAATTCATTCTTCTATGACTGTTATATAGTAGTAATATAATATTGTTTTTATTTCTCTTTTAAATATATATTAATTTTAATAAAAAAAAAGTGGCGTGAGATATGAAAAGAGAGGAGAGAGAATAGTAAATAAAGTTATTATTAAAAGAGAAAAAACTTATTATATTTAATTTATATTTAATTTTACCAAAAGAAGAGGATATATATATTAAAAATAGTGGATAAAATGGATCAATAAAAAGAAATGTTGAAAGAGAGTGTCGGTGGCATATATTGGCCTCATTTGTCATTTTGTTAGAAAAAAAATGCGTTTTGGAAAAAATTTTATATTTTTAATTTTTTTAGTTTTAAAAACTGTTTTTGGTAGAAATAGGTAAATAAATATTTTTTCTAAAAATATATTAGAAAAACAGTTTATAAAAAATTAAAAAAATTAGTCAATTAAATTAAAAAAATTCAAAATATATTTTTAAAACTCGTAACAGTAATCCGAAGCATCCCATTGTTAACATTCCTCCGCCTTTTTTAGTTCAATTTCTGAAATTTTTATTTTATACGTTCAATTCAGTAACCCTTCTTTTTTTCTTTTCCAGTCGCACAAATTCATAAAATCCAAAACCAAAATATGTTTCTTTTCCTAAATTAAAGTGTCAGATTCAGATATTATATGATATCCAAAATTATTAATGTACTTTAATCATGTTCTAGTGAAAAAGATTAACATTAAAATTTGTTTATGAATATTTTTCTCAGTTCTTACTTAATAGAATTTTCATTCTGTCAGAAAAAACAAACAGAAATTGTGCACAGCACTATTAGGCAACACAAAGGGCTTATGGGCCTGCATCTTGCATCTATAGATAAAAACTTTCTATTTTGATAAGGCAAAAAAATTAGCCAAAAAACCAACTTCTTGTATTTATCCATTTTTAATATTTTATCATCTTAGTATGTTTTTAATTAAAATGTCATCATATGGTGGCCGGATCTGTCATGCTTTTGAAACATCTAAGTGTCAAGGTAAACCAAAAACAAAATATAAAAGCAACTTAGACAAAAAAAACCGAGGGGAATAAAATGACAAAGGTTGAACATGCCTTATGCCAAAAAATTCGAATTATAGCAGCAACATTCTCCTTGGCAGTTGCCAAAAGAAAAAAAAAAGTTGCATTTTCAATAACATGGTCCAATCCGTCAACCATTTATCATTTTATGTACAAGACGAGGAAAATTTATGTAATCAACTGAAGGGCAAAAAAGGGGGAAAAAACCAAAAAGATCTTAACAGCAGCTCAGGGAGCACATATCGGAAGACCTTTGCAAAACCAGTTAGCTATTAACAAAACCATCAGCAGTCTGCCTGACTCTCAGAGTTAGATATATCAATATCAGTGTGCCAAAACTTGACCTGGATCCAAAATAAAGAAAGATAGTAAGCTAATGACAAAAAATTTCACACCTGTTTTCAATTAAAATTCCTTCTTGCTGCTGAAACAACCTTTTAATCCCACATAAGTAGGGCTTTTTCTAACCCTTCTATCCTATATGTTCAAATATTGGCAACCATATCAGGGAGAGACAGTACTAAGGTCCAGTGACGGGTGTATCCTGTACCTTGCGCGCGATAGCCTGCTTAGATAAGGCTGATAAAGCACACCTTTGCTTCGACCATAACATAATTGATCTATTTTTTGCAGGCTAGCCTGCTCATTTATAGCAAAGCTTGTTTTCACACAGAATGTAAAATAGCCTAAGATGAATTTGGTGTTGGACAGCCTACAGAAATACTGATGACAAATACGCACAAAATCAGTGTTCTTATCATAGTTATTAAAGTCGTAAGGCGCACTAAAACGCTAAAGGGTCATGGAGCCTAGACACAGGCACACGCCTGAGTGACAAAAGACGCAAAAATAAAAAATAATTGAAAAAAATTATAAATTTTATTATTAGACTACTAGAAAGGTGATATAATATTATAAATATTAAAACTCAAAATATATAAGTCATAACAATAAAATAGAAATACATACACAAATAAAAAAAAACTTAATTAAGGTTTGATATCCTAAACACAAGGTTTATAAGCTTACTAAACATACAAAGATCCTAAACTTACTAATACTATATTTAACAAGTTCTAACACTTATTAATTATAAATTATCATAACAAATCACAATTAGTCTTGCGTCTAAATTGTGCTGTTCAAATTATTTTTGTAGAGACTGGAACAAATTTTTTCTGTCATAACCTTTTTTTTTTCTTTTTTATTTATTTGTTTTGGAAATAATTAGGTGTGGTAAGACCTAATAAGAGTTTTTTTTTTTAATTTATATTCAATAGTTTAGATTTTCCCACACTAAAAACAAAAAAATATATTTAATTAATGTCACAGAGGCGCACCAAGGTGCACCTCGCCTTAGGCTCAAGGTGCACCAAGGCAAACGCCTTTAGGTTTTCAAAGCACTGAAACTTGAGCCTGGTGAGCCTTGTGCTTAAGACATGCCTTTACCAACTATGGTTCTTATCACCAAATTTTTTTTTATTCCTAATACTTCTTTGGAAAGTTATCATAGTGTTGCTACTCATGCAAATACCTCTTCAAAAGCTCATTAAACATAAATCCCTCCACTTTGTGGATATATTATTATCAACTAAAATACGTCTTAAACAACAGAGACAACATGATCTCAATTAGAAAACATGTGCAGTCAGCCAATTATCAAAGCTAAAACTTCACGTGCTCATGGCCAACCTTGCAGCATTCACTCGTAAGTAGGCATAGAGAAGCCTAGTCAAATAAATGAAGCATCAAACTGTATCCAAACAATAATAATAGAAGTCTTTAAGCTAGAACCAAAACAAAAGGCAATTAGCTGTCTCTAATTTTTGTGAAGGAAGAACTTACAAGATTGAGAACAGAAGAACAACTTTTCTTGAATCAAATGACGCTGCTCGTTTATATTTTCTCCACTTGTTATTTGGTGTATCATAAACCCTCTCGTTGAACGACTTCTCTGTTAAATAAAATTATCAAATATCTCTCATTTCAGTAGTGGTAACCTCTATGCACTATACTTGGTTTGAAAGGAAATGCAATTAAAAATGCAGGGAACAACAAATTTTTTGCAATATGATGTCCTTGACAATAATCAGTTATTGCCAGGTAGTAAGAGATATTGTTAATATACTGGTGAAATATTATTATAAATATTCATGTAAATGAAATCCTGCTTAAATAGCAAGCACTCCATCACATTAAAAAAAGAAGTCTGCCAGATTATTGAAACACATCTAGACTAGCAACAAAACAGTATGGCAATAGGATATGCTTATGTACCTTTAGAAATCATCTTCACCAAAGTTGAGCCATGATCTTTTAGTAATTGCATCAATTTTCCACATGTTTTTATGCTTGCTTGTCTCTGCAATATGCCCTGCAAATAATGTAACCCATTAAAAATACCATGAGTAAATACAGAGGAAAAAAGAGAAGATCGTAAAATTAAGGCTAAATAAGTGAAACTTTTTCACCAAAATGACCATTTCCAGACCATACTGCTTTTCTTTTTGTTGCTTATGTTTTCTTCTTTGACAATGAAAAACTTTCCAAGGCCGTACTTTATATGACGAGGAAGAGGGACTTACGGTTGGCAAACCATCACTTTTTATACTTCCAATAGTTTTATCATCAGATTTAGGTTTTTCAATATTTTCCGTCTCAATATCTATATCCACAATGTATGGCGAATATGCATTTGCACTTTCCATTTGTAAACCAATGAGTTTCTGGCAATTCAATTGAGAATCTAAGCACAACTGCTTTTTTGGTGAAATTGGTAATCCTACAAAGCTTAAAAATGCTAGCTGCGATGTACACTTCGGATTTCTTTTGTCTTCCTCAGACAACATTGAAATATTATAGACATCCTGGCCCTGCAAAAATAAAAAAGGGAGAAAAATCGAATAAATACAATTCTCTATGAACCATACTAAATGCCCATTTAAGCTTTTTGTCCAAAGCAAATAACAAAAAGATAGTGCTAACAAAAAAAAATGAGAATTATGATTTAGAAAAAAAAATGTCTATATGGCACTTAAACTTGGGATAACAAAAGAAGTCGCCGTATTTGAAAAGTTGGAATCATTAGTAACCCATTACCCATGTGAATTTGATGTTTCCAAATGTCAAAGTCTAGACATCTCCATCTACTAATTTAAATGTTTGGAATGGTAATCCAAAAGTATAGTAGAGTCAGTTGTTAAAAAGATACTTTTTAGCTTTGTTTGTTGATTATAATATATTTATTTTATTGATGCTGTTTACCCATGTAATATTTGATTCTATAAAGTGTACACATGCAGGATTAGCATTGAGTGAATATCATATTGCTTGAAGTTAAAGCAAGGCGCATCCTTAAGTAGTGAATATCTTCACTTACTAGCCTCAGTTATTTGGTTAGATCACCATCAATTATAAAAAAAAATGTTTTTAGTATTGGGAAAACAGTCAAACAGCTAATCATGATGTCGATTACTTTCCAAAAATTGCACATAGCAAGTTAAGCCCAACAAAGAGATAAATGCATTGCCAAGCCCAAAATTAACTCTCTTCACTGCAGCAGCCAAGAAAATAAAAGGAGAAAACAGGAAAAGAAAACAATGAATTTCCCACAATTGCTAACATGATCGGATGATCAGTTTAAAACAATGAATTACCTAAGAAATGAATATAAAAACAGGCACTTGGTCATGGCAACAAAATTAAAATAGAAACAACACCATTGCAGTGAAGAAACATGGACTGCACTAAGATAAAGAAAAAACACACAACTAATAATGTTTACTGTACATAATAGAAAACACAGCAAATTAAGACCGACAAAGAAATTAAAGCATTGCCATTCCAGAAATAAACTCTGTTCACCCAAGATACCATTAACAATTGTAGAAAACAAAATGAACAGAGTTGTGCTCTTATATTAATATTGTTTTGCGTGTGAGCTTGTCCATGCCTATGGTTGAGAAAGATCAACTACAGAAATGATATATCTGAACTATGAAACAGAAAACTTCCACCATCACTAGCATGCATGATTTGATCGCCAGTATTAAAACAATGGATTTCCTATATGGAGGGAGATAAAAGGACAGTCACATGTATGTTCACAGCAACAAACTCAAAAGAGAAACAATACCATTGCAGTGAAAAAATATGGACCATTCTAAGTTAAGAAATACCAAATTCAGTGCATTATCGTTCTGCATCTATAAGTTCAAATGCAATAATGCATATTAATTTATTTAGCAAACACTCTTCGGAAAATCAACACCCAAAGCCAAGCAGCAAAATATTAAATAAAACCACATCCAACAATGAAAACATCAGCTTATTCCAAAATCTAATGGCATACATTAGAAGTGGTTTGGCCCTTCTCTAGCTACTTGCAGTTGGAAAGAGCCCTTTCGCAGGGCATGAAAGGTATTATAAAATTACTTTCCATAATGTATATCTTGAATCATGTCCGTGCAATGTTGCACTACATTGGGAATCTTATGGGACCACCAATTGGAATCTTGCTAAATAAAGAAAA
Source organism: Balakata baccata (assembly GCA_949630135.1). Classification (NCBI taxonomy): domain Eukaryota; kingdom Viridiplantae; phylum Streptophyta; class Magnoliopsida; order Malpighiales; family Euphorbiaceae; genus Balakata; species Balakata baccata. Next base: position 26,430 of record CATIWF010198322.1, read on the forward strand.
GTTTGAACAGTAGGTGAATTTCCTCCACCAGGATAGAGTTATGAATGCATCACCAAATAAGTGATGAGGACATTGTATCGAGGGCTTCTGACAGCACACATTAATTCCCCTTATGGGGTGACGGGTCTCAGCAGTCAGAAGCCTATATGTAGCTGAGGCGCTTGGAATTATTAATTGCAAAAACGGAAATTTCTTTTTGTTTATGTATTTACTTGTCGATTAAATAAAACAGACAACAATGAATAATTTTTCTCCACCACCACCACAAAAATATTACAAATAAGCATTTGGATGCTCCTATCAAACCAAGACTTGGTTTCAAAAAAAATAAAAGCTGGTTAGCAGAGCTTAAAGAGTCAGATTTAAACGTGAACTGAAAAAGAAAAAAGGAAAAATATATGCCTATGTATGTTTTTGCTTATTCATTTGAAAATTAGAATTGTGGGACCATTTGCCATTTGGGGTTAATTCACAAAATATATTTCAGCTGCCCGAAATTAATTTACCATTTAAAAAAAAAAAACTAATTTTCATTAGAACCACGAAACATTAGTTTCATTTAATCCTAACAAAATTATTAGTACAAAATGATAAGATGTAGCAATAAACTCACGTGAGCAGCCTGGATAGCGCAATTTTCTTCCACTGAAAAGGAATTCTCCTCAAAGAGTATCGGCATAACGTCTGAGAGTCCCCAAAAAAGGAACTTTCATTAGCCAAATATATGCATAACATAGCTTCAACAGAATTGAATGACTTAAGCTAATTATCATTACCTAGAGCACACTGCTGGTTGACCTCAGCAAAACTTGACTTCACTAACTTGAAGTCCGAACCACCAAAAGCTAGATCGCAACTTCCATCAACAATTGCTGGGATTTCCTGGATTCATAACCAATTTCCTTCACAACAATCAGAATTCGATGACTTCTTCCCAAACAAGCCCTAAAATAAGCATAAACTAAAATGCATTTTCAAATACACATCGAAAAAAGTACAGAAGCATAGAATCTGGAGATAAAATACAATTAAGAATAACATTAGTAGAAACAGTTGAATTTCAGGCTAATATCAAAATGCAGCTAGGAACGAGACTATTTAACGGGTAAAATTATGAGACTAAAGAAGAAAGACAGAAAATGTAGAAAGAAGATGAAGGAAAGAGATCTAACAAACCTCATCACAGGAATGAGCAGCCATTGCAGAGATAGAGAGTGAAGAAAATAGATACTCACGTACTAAAGATAAAGCATGAGTGAGGGTGGGTTTATATATATCGGAAAATTAGTTAAAGAAAAAAAATATATCAAAGAGAGACTGAGTCAGAGAGAGAGAGAGAAGGAGACGTGGTGGATGCGAAAGAAGGTTAACATCGGAGCGGAGGGTTTAAGGGGCGCGATTTGTCAGAAAAGCTCCTGATCACGATGACGACGTTAATGATAACGACAAATGTTCTTTCTTCTCTTTTTATTTCATGACCAAATTGCCCTTCCAGAAATGTTCCTTATTTTAAGCATATTTAATAAAATAAAAATCATTTTAAAATATTTTAAAATATAAATAATAATTTGTTTTATAAATCTAATAATTTTTTTTTTATTTTACTCTTCTTTCTATTTTATTTTATACAAATTAATATTTATAAAAAAATAAATAATTTTTATTATAAGAGAAGAAATTTTTTTTTAAAAAATATACCAATAAAAAATATTTATGAAAAATTGAAATATATTAATTATAATTTAAATAGAAAATAAGAGAGTTAAATTCAATTTTTTACGTAAAATATTTGATGAAATGACTTTTTTTGAAATAAAAAGCATAAAAAAAAAGTGTTCAGTTGGAAATACCACATTCTCTGTTAAACCATGATTTTTTTCAGATGTAATTATTTAATGGACTAATTAACAGTAATATAAATTTTAATTTGTACTTTTTGACATTTTTTTTTATCCAGATCCAAGTGCAGAGTTTCATGAGCACATAGGGGACATTATCTACCAAAATTTTAAAAAATCTTTATATATATAATATAATTAAAAATTTATGATAAATATTTTATATGTAATTTTAATATTTATTCTCCCGAAATTTTATTTTGGCCTCCAAAATTCGGATCACTCCGCTACTGTTCAGATCTATATTTATATTTTGATGGTTTAAATTCTTGTATTATTATTTATATTAATTAACTTCTATTTTTAAAATTTTTTAAGAATTAATCTATTGTTGTCAGTCTGCTGATATAAAATTGTTTTTTTGGTTTATCTTGGATTGACTATAATGTAAATTGAATTATAAATTAATGTATAATATGAACATTATACAATTCAATTTATATTATAATCAATTTAAGATTGATAAAAAAGACAATTTTTATTAACAAACTTAAATTATTAGTTTAAATTTAAAAATTATTAAAAATACTTAATGTTAAATTATAGTCTAAAGGGTTGAAAAAAAAAATCGAATGGTTATTTAAAAATTTGTTGATAATAGTTTGTTCATTTTTCCATTCAAAATCTAATGGTTAATTTAAAAAACTTTACATCAGATTTTACAGAGAAAATTTGTCAATAATAATTTAATAATTTAAAAAATTAAAAAAATTATTCTTTAGCTATATATATATATATATGTATATATATATAATTGCAAAAATTAAAAAAATTATTATATCAACAATATAATATATATATATATATTAATTTTATGAAATTTCTCTATTTTTATGTAATAAATATGATATCATTTTTTTAATTAAAATATAATATTTAATTGATATTCTCATCTACAAAAATTGAAGGATATTTAGAGTTCGAGTCTACTTGATATCATCTACTAGTGTATTAGTAGCATACTAGTGTATTAGTAGCAGTTCATCATTTTATTTTTACAGTAAGTACAAAAACAATTATTATTACTTACTGTATAGTTCTAATCCACTAAATCTCTTTGCGGATAAAAAGAAAACTATGATACTATTTTCATAACATGTGATAATTAAAAAACTAAAAAAATTAACAATATCAGCTATTAGTAATTACTAAAGCATATATTTTGGTAATTTAATTAAGATGTTATATTAATATTCATTGGTACAAAATTGAATAACATGAGTTTAATTATATAAGAAGACAGTTTAATATATAAAATATTTTAGTATATAAAATATTAAAAAATGACAAATTTAATATTTTGGTATCAAGTTGATAACATTACAAATTTCTTGATTTTTTTTTGGTATTTTTAAGGCAAAAAGAGAAGACAAATTTGATATTTTATCGATATGTAATGGAAAAAATTAATGGAAGGACTATAAAGTGTATTAAATTAAATCTGGGAAACTTTATAATATATTTCAAAAAATAGAGGGATCAATTAGTATATTTAATCAAATCTTAAGGAAATTATAGTAATTTATTCTAATTTTTTTTACATAAATCACTTTCGGGGCATTTTTATTGAATCAGCAATTGAAAATGTAATGTGGCATCTGATGTAGTTTTATGCAAAAATATGTTGCGGTATTTTTGTGGTACAAAATTCTTTTTTCCTAATTTTATGATAAATGAGACTAAATTTTGTGACAACAGATTAAATTAATCCCAAAAATCAGTTAAAATTTATTTTCTAAAATTTTCATGTTGCATTTGAATCACGCTTTAGCAAAAAGCCAAGATGGCAACCGAATATGCTTCTACCGACAAACCAATTTGTAATATGAATGCATAAATATATCAATTTTTTAAAAAAAATTCCCAAATAGAAAAATATATCTTCTTTTTTATTTTTTATGAGAAAAGCATCATAAAGTTATAGTTTTGTGAATTATTGTATAAGATCAAGATGGCATATCTAAGCCAAAATATTCATGTAGGCCTCTATCTACTTTAGAGGAGTTGGTGTCAACCCACACCATATATGGTGGAGATGAGAATTTATTAAATAAAATTAGCATATGTGATGTTCATCTCATATTCTTTTTTGGGTTCATGAAAGAAGTCAAGAATTATTTTATTTAATAGTTTTAGTACGGGACCGTAATTAGCCATTCATAATTGATATAATAATTTGAGTAAAATGTTTCATTGGTACTAATTTTTTGGTATGTATTTTAATTTGGTACCAATACTTTTTTTATTTTATAACTTTAGTATCAAATCTTCTATTTTTGTTTCAGAAAATGATATCTGTGATGGATCTTGAAACTTTTTATAGTAAAGTTAATATACATAGTATAAATTTTAATTATAAAAATATGTAGGTGATAATAAAATAACAAAATAAAATTTTATTATAACAATCATCGACTAGTTTTGATATTTTGAAAGTTGCATCGTTACTAACACTAGGTTAATATATAATCGTTTTTCAATAGATGATTGTTCGTTTGCCGAATGAGATGCTTGAAAAACTCTTGGAACATCAAATATGTTTATAGAAAAAGTGGCTTAAGATAATAAATGGTCACTTCGTTTCGATATTATTATAGTAAAGTCATAATTTTTTTTATCCCATAAAAGCCATCTAATTATGGTTTAGTTTCAGTAAAGTCATTTTCAGTAATTTTTCAATAGTCAACAATATGAAAATTCGTGCTAATATCTTAGTTGTCACATAAGATATGCTACGTCACCATACATATCAAATAGAGTACTGTGTACATTTACAACTTAACATTCACATCAGTATTATAAATTAAAAATGATACCAACTATGCCAGAAATCTATTTGACATGTATAGTAATGTATCATGTTTCATGCGCTAACTGGAATGTTAGTACAATTTTTCTAGTTGTTGACTAAAAAAATTGATGGAAATAACTTTTTGGAAACTAAACCATAATTAGATGCTTTTTATGGAATAAAAATATATATGTAATTTTACTATAATAACACTAAAATTAAATGAGTATAGATGAAATTAATCCAAAAAAAAAGTTTATTGGGATGTATTTTATTTTTTAATGGGTACATATTCATTATATTGCATCCATTACTATAAGTTTTGAAAAAAATTATGTGGTCATTGGACCTCAATATTTTAAACCTACATCAGCACTTGTACAAAATAAGTTAGACTTTATAAAGTTTTTCTCCATCAATTTTTTATTTCATTAGTTTTTTATTGGGTTCACTTTATTTTTTTTAATGAGATCTATACCAATGGTGGAGCAATATATAATTAAGGATGGACAATTGTCTTTCCTCAATTTCTTAAAATGTATGTAATAATATACAAATTTATACCATTTTTAATATTTGTGCCCCTTAAAAAAATATATTTGCTTCTCTTACTTCAAGAATCTCCCTTAAAAAACTAAGTTTGCCTCCCCTAACTCTTGGGACTTGCTCCGCCACTTAATTCTATGCTACACCTATTACCATAAGTTTTGAAAAAATTATGGCATCATTGGACCCCATTAGTGTAAATATACATCCACTCTTGATATCTACATAATTTTTGGTGAAAATGTGCTGGTGAATACCTAGATGTCAGCTCACTTAACGCGTCGACTGTCAACTTATGTACACATATATCATCACCTCAATACGACATAAGTACCTCTCAAAAGTCTCATAATATTAGGAATTAAAGAGTATTTTTATCATATATACGATGACATTACATATATTCATGAGTTGGTAGCTGACTTCGGAGCTGAAGTGTTAGCTGATCTAGCATTCCAGTGTCTGTATTAGCATATTCTCACTGGAGATTATTTGATTAGTATGTTCAGGAACAAAAATTGAAAAGACCGACAACAAAGTGATAAGAAAAAAAATTGATACTAAATTTGAAATAGCTACCCAAAAATGATAGCAACGGAACAAATTGCTCCAACAATCTCACAACATCTGTGCTAGAAATAAGATATATGGTTGGGTTGTCAGGTTGCAATGGACCAACTATTGTTACCACTCTTCAATCTTCATTGTATCGCCACCACCAAACTAGCTAAACCTAACTCACACTAATGGTTCTATGTATGTGTACTAACTAAAAATTAATTGATTTTATAATTTGTACTACTTTCGTCCCATATGTGTATCTTTTTACTATAGTTTATGCTTTTCTCTTTTTTTCTTAAAAAAAAAATGTAATTGAATTGTTAATTCTCTGTTATGCCCCATTTGATATGTATTATTATTAATATATATGAATTATTAATTTTTTGTAAATTTTTATTATGTCATTTTTTAATTTAAATATAGAAATGAGTGCATGTGACTTGGCACTTCTGTAGTACTGCTTCAGAATCAATAATATGATGGGTGAAGCTTCCTAGCTTCTTCTCTTAAGAGATTGTCTTTCGATTTTTGGATAACTTAAGCAATAATTTAATATATAAATTACAAAGATCTTTACTATCTTGATTGAGGTTGTATAATTGGATTCTACCAACTTAATCAATAAGATAAAAACAATGACGATTATGAGTTTGTTTATTAAATGAGCCTAAATTCGAAAATGTACAAAGGTGAGCATAATGAAGAAGAAGGGCAAAATGAAGATTTTGTGGGTAGGAGATTTGTCAGGTTGTGGACATAAACTGAGCATGTGAAGTTAAAAAGGGGCCAGAAAAGAGCCAAAAGTGGAATCACGGGTGGTTTTTCTGTTAAAAGAGCTGCCAAACAAACTAATGCCCCCGTGACCTTTCGTGGGTTTAATTTTCCCCGCAGTTGACCTTAATAGACCGACAGCGATTGCCTAGCTCCGGTACTTACTAGAGTTGTCAATTTATGCTTGTTGTGTCTAGAGGTGTAAGTTCTACTAGCAAAATATTCAAATTTTATATGGGGTTAATTGAATTGTATTGAACTTAAGTAATTTGAGTAATTTATCGAATTAAATTTGATTATTATAAAATTTGACTCATAAAGTTTAAAGTTTATGAGCTTGATAATTCAACTATTTTTATTATTTATTAAATTATATTTATACCTTTACTATTTAAATTGTTGAAAAGCTCTAGATCTCTTTATTTAGTTCGAATTGAGTCGAATTTAATTGAGTATATTTCAAGTCAAATAGAGCCGAATATAATACTTATCAAATTTTTTAGTCAAATTGAAGTCTAGTATTTTTCGAATCGAGTTTCGAACAATTAAAAAAAATTCGATTGAATTCGAGTTAAGTTTAAATTTTAAATATTTTAATTAAATTGAGTTTGAATTTAACAAAATATCGACTCACTCGATAACACCTCTAATTATATCTATCCAATTAATATTCGTGCTGATTATTCTCAATTCTTGTGCATCTCATTTATTATCATATTGTAAACACATTGATCCATTTAATACGTTCACACTGTATTATATGTTAAATTATATAAAATAGTATTATTTTAAGCTATTTATCATTTTTTTACTCTTAAATTAAAGTATATATTATTTAATTATTACAAAAAATTATATTTAATTATTAAACAATCATAGTAATAAAAATAAGTCATATTTTATATTAAGATAATTGGACAAAAACCCGCTAAATTATCATTTTAAATGTTAAATAGATTATAATTGTATTACTTCTATTTCTAGAGTTTCAACCCACATATAATCTATTTATTAATTATATCACTTAAATGAAAGGTGAATTAAACCTATATCTTATGACAACTCAATAACTAAAATATTATTTGTAACAGAAAATTTTTTAAACTTTAATTTTGTAATATAAAAATATTTACCATCAAATTTTATTAAATTATTTAACAGAATATTGATGTGAGCTTTCATCATCAGCAAAAAAAAAGTTACACGCATACAAAATGGATTCCACAAAATTTTTTTACCTTTCTTATCATTTTCCCGCACTTTCTTCACTTTCTTTCAAGTCAAATGTAAACAAATATTTCGTTAAATAGTAAAAAAATTTTATGGGATCCATTTTGTACACGTGACATGAAATTTTTTTACTGATATGGAAAGTGCATATCAGCATTCCGTTAAATGATTTAACAAATTCAGACGGTATGTATTTTTATACTACAAAATTAAAGCTTAGGGAATTTTCTAATGAGATGTTACAAGTTAAATAACTAGAGTACTATTGGTGTAATTCACCCCTTAAATGAATCATGTTCACATTCATACAACGTCATTGTATTGTATCAAATTTTGATAGCTCTACCAATATGTTGGCAGACAGCGGAAGCATTTTATTATTTGGATTGAGGGGAGCTTTAGATTTCGGTCAAAATTATAAATTTCAAAAATTTTTAATTTTACCGAAACATGCAATCAAATATTGCATGACATGAAAACACACTTTTTCATGTTAATCTTGAGCATTTATTTATAACTTTTAATAAAACAAATTTTGTAATCTTTATGGATAAAATCAGTTTTGCCAAAATCATCCTATGATTTTTAAGAACAAAATAGAAAATAAAAGAATTAAGACAAACCTTTTATTATTGAGATCACCAATGTGCAAATCAAGTAAAAAGACCAAAATCTTTGTTTGCGTTGATAAAACTCTTTTTGTTAGTCTCAGATATATGATCACAAATTTTCTTCTTTTGGAAAATTTATAAGCTGGAGTTTTTCTCTAATATTTTATTTCAATGCTCATACCATACGAGAAAAAGAAAAATTTTTAGAATAAAAATAAATTTTTACTCGGAGGAAATTTTTTTGAACCAAACAAAAATCATTAAGGAACAAGAAGAAGGAGATTAAGAAGAAAAGAAAGAAGAGAATGTCATTAAGAAAAGAAGCGGCCAAAGGCCACATAAACATTTTTTTCAACCTCATTAAATGAGGTTGGTAACTAAAAAAAATCTGGTTTTTTTTTAAATTTTGATTTATAATACAATGATGGTGCAATAATTATATAGTTAACTTTTACCTATCGCCATTAATCATATAATCAATCTTTTTTTCTATTATAATTATGTGATAATTATTTTAATGTACCACTATAATTAATTTAATTAACAACTTAATTAAATTATTATAATTTTAATTAATACTTTAATTAAAATTATAAATAAGAAAAATAGTTAAAATTAATCAACATTAATTTTAATCCAAAAATATATTTGATC
>CATIWF010198361.1:0-22400 GCA_949630135.1 Balakata baccata
AAATTTAAAAAAATGACTAGTGTATTATGTCAAATTATATAGGATAAATAATAATTTTTACTTTTTATTAATATAACTCTATTGAAAAGAAATGTAAGATAAACAATAAAATATTGACAATAAATAAATGTTTATGATTGTTATTGAGTGAGTATTCTAAAAATATATTTTGAATTTTTTTATTTAATTGATTAATTTTTTTAATTTTTATAAACTGTTTTTTTTCAAATTTACTTTTAAAAAAAATATAAATTTGAAAAAAAATATAATTGTCTGCTTTTATTAAAAACAGTTTTCAAAATTAAAAAAATTAAAAATATAAAATTTCTTTGGAAAAGTAACTTTTTGAAATTTAATGCCAAACAAGCCTAAGTCATTTACTTTTCATAAATATGAAGAGAGATAATTTTATTCTTAAAAATTATAAATAATTTGACTTTATAAAGTTGTTGTATAAAACTTATAAATATAAGTAAATAGTAAAATAAAAAAATTGTTTTGGATGCTTATAATATAAAAAGTAATTAAAAATGAGTTAGTAGTTATTAGGGTTTAAAATACTAATTGGACCAAATTTTATCACTAAATTATAAATTGATATTAAATTTTTAATTTAAAAATATAATGATGTATTTTTTAATTTAGTACATCATTTTAGTAGAATTGTAATATAAATTTAAGTTTACATTTAGACACAGCTAATTTTTTATTAACGTGTTTTGTATGCTATTATTAAATATTTAACTTATTATTAATTATTATTTAGTTTTTATATAATATTTTTTTATTAGTATTATAAATTTTAGTAATGCACGTCATTAGCATTATGAATTTCGGTAGATGCATAGTGTAAATTAAATTCAAAATGTGCGACATTTTTTACTTAAATTATAGTAAACTATTTTTTTAAATATTAGTTATATATTTTATTTACATATATAAGATAGTTATCTAGTTATAATATAATTGAATTTCTAATTAATTAATTATTAATACTATTTACTAATATATTAAATTATTAAATAATAAAATTATCCAATTAACTAATACAATTATGTTAATTTTTTTGATAAATTTGGTTATTTTCATATTCCCACTTTTATATATAGGATAATTATGATGATTAGAATATGATATAATTAAGTTATATTTAAATTAAATGCTAATAATTATTAATTATAATTATTTTTTTTACTATATATAAAAAAATCACACTAAATAATTTTGTTCATTATAATTGTTAATTTATTTACTATATACAAATTATCTTGTTTATTATATTTTTTTATTGTACCAGTTATATATATATATATATATAAACGAATAATTAGTATTAATAGTAATGATAATTAATTAGAAGTCCATTATATCTTCCTATATATATATATGTATATATATTACTCTCTCTATATATATAGTTATAATAGAATTGATTTTTGATTAATTAATTATTAATATTATTCACTAATAAATTAAATTATTAAATTACAAATTCAATTCAATTAATTTTTTATTTGAAATTCTTTAATTTAATTAATTAATACAAATGAATTTTTTAATAGATTTATCTGTCTTTCTTATTTCTATTTTCATATATATTATGATTATTGTTTACCATCGCCTTTTAGAATGGACCAAAAGAATGATGAAATGAAAGCTTTACAGTTAGGTACAATTTGCACACAATTGGGGAATAATAAACGACAGGAAAACTGAAGCAAACGACATCGTGCCAAAGGCTTTATACTTGGGTACAATTTGCACAATTGGGGAATAAAAAAGTACAAAAACTGAAACAAACGACACCGTTTCCATGGGGCACTGCGGAACTCAAAAACTCAACTATCGATTAAAAAAGTAGAGCGCGATAAAGAAATTTCAAGTCCGCGTTCCCTCTCAGTCTCTCTCATTCAATCCACACTCGTCTTTCTCCTTGAGCAATCAAATCTCTAGCGGCCAATTTACACTCAATTCCTCTTTTAATCCCCTAATTTCCGTCACAATTTCTCCCCAGATTTTTCAAAATGACGATTGGGACTAAAAATTTGAAGTGGACGTATCTCAAAGTTAGTGTCGAGGGCATATAAATAAACGCGCAACTGGTGTTTTTGAGGACGGTGTTACCCTCTTTTGGAGCTTTGGAATTGAACTCTTGCTTGAATAATGAAAATTTGGCTGTAAATTGATTTTTTTTTTTCTTGCACGGTGAGCTTATAGCTCGGTTCTTTTTGGGAGGGTTTTCAAGCATTGAAGTCGCTATTTTAAACCTTGTGAAACTGGTGTAAGCTTGAAATTCGAAGAGTTATGGTGAAAAATTACGGTACTTGACTGTCACGATGTGCTAGCAGCTCGTGGTTTCTTTTGGAGCAATTGATCAATTTCAGTGTTTAACGAGGTTATTGAAGGCTCTTTAGTCTACAAGGTACTTGAATGTACCTTCTGGCCGTAGATAATAGGGTATTGGTGTCTAGTTTTTTGGTTTTAGGGAGACTTTAGGAGGTTTATTTTGTGATATGCTTCAGATTTCGCAAATTTATTATTTTTATACTCTGCTTGTGAGGTTTATGGTTGTATTTAACTTTGTTGCATTTGGCAAGATTGCGTGGCTTAGTTTGGCGTACTGCTTCTGTCGAATTTTATGGTTTTATATTTTTCAGGAGCTTAAATTCCTGCTTTATTGCTAGATGTACTATTGAAATTCAAATAGGAAATTCCTGAATAGTTGTTTGTTTTACTATTTTCAGGTGTCTGTTGCTTGCGCTTTTGAAGGACTTGGTTTTTTTTATAAAAAAATATTTGTTGAATTTGTTTTGCTAGTATTGAGGGGCTTGATCTTAAAGAGTGTTAATGGAGTTCGAGCTTTCTGATAGCAGTGGTGAGTTAACTTTATGGTTTTTTTCCCCTTAATATAGTTTGCTGCTGTTTAAGGAACACAAGTTCGCGAATTATAGTTTCCTGTTGATATGGGGTTTGTTTCATTGTACTTAGTAGAGAGAAGGAACTAGGATGTTCAAGTTTCTACGCAGGATTCCTAGTTCATTATTGTAAGAAATGTGCACTTTCATCTTTCTAGTTCTTTTTGGTGTTGAAGTGAACTTTTGGGGCTTCATGTATGGGCTTAAAAGTTGGTTCTTGAGAACTCTATTACTCTTTGGATAATGTTTTGTTGGTTGGAATATGGGGCAAGAGGTTGCATCCATTTTTAAAGTTAATTTTAACCCAGGCTGTTAAGAGCTTGTAAATCTCACTGATTATACCTGATGCCATACAGGAAATATCTTGTTTTAGGCTTTGGCTGAAGTAGTAAATGATGTGATGCCACCATGGTAGTTTATAGGTGCAAATCTTACCATCAACTTTTTTAAGAAAGCGTGTATTATTGGGAGGTATCTCATATATTTAAACAGTAACTAGGAAACTTGAAAAGAAGGGCGTAAAAGATAATTTGTTAATTAACTTTTTCCTGAATGGAAGCATTAAAACCTTATGTCTAACAAATAGCTAGAGCTTTCATTAAGTATCAAAGGACAAATGACAGCATTCTGGTCTTACATTAAGTATATGATAAAAAATGTGAAGGATGGTGCTCACTTCTGCGCAAAGAGATTTTGGTTTGTTGCTTTAGTTTATATCATCACTTGATTGTATTCTTTTAAAATATTTGTAGAAGACAGAATTGAGAGAATAATGCATTTGTTATTTCATTCCCCTATACAAGATATGTATAGACTATACAAGCATAATAAGGACATAAAAATCAATCTACATCGTATGATGTTGCTGAACTAATTCCTAAGAATCAGCTGTGGACATATTTGCTTCATTTACATCTGTAACATTGTTTAAGTTTTAAATTATATTTTTAATACGTTGTTTCGCTTGTGTACTTTCATTAGTCATGTAGCAAACATTTAAAATGCTATTCTCATCATTTTGGCAGGAACCGATGATGACCTTCCACCAACTCATCGAAATAGATACCAAAATGGTGTTCGACTCCCTGGAAGTGGAAGATCTGTAGTTGTTGGTACTACTCCATTACCTAGGATGCATGGTGATATGGAGATTCAAATACACAACGTTGAGCAAGAAGCATATACTTCAGTTCTGCGGGCATTTAAAGCACAATCTGATGCCATCACTTGGGTATCTAATTGCAAGCTTCTCATATGTATCATATTTACTCTCTAAAATGAAATGTTAGACAAATTTAAAATGGGCTTCACGCCTCTTCTGACCAGGAAAAGGAGAGCTTAATTACAGAACTCAGGAAGGAACTGCGTGTGTCAGATGAAGAGCACAGAGAGCTCCTATCCAGGGTTAATTCGGATGACATCATACGAAGTATAAGGTCTAACTATTTCACGGCATGTTTCGCTGAGCAGCTTTCTTCAAAAGTATAATTTATCCTGCTCAGTTTTATTATTTAATGGGAAAGTTTATAAATAATGATGCTAGGGAATGGAGAAAGGCAAATGGACTCCAACCCAGTGTTCCAAGCACGGCTCGACCTGCCCAGGAACCCACACCTAGTCCTACTGTTTCAGCTTCACGCAAGAGACAGAAAACGTCACAATCAGTTGCTTCATTGTCCATGGGTGCACGTGCACCATCTCCTGCCCTGCCATCCACACAGCCATCTTCATCAGCCTTGAGACGGGGTCCTCCATTAGGACCTACAAGCAAGAAGCCTAAATCAGTGAGTCTGATAGTTTTGTAGAATAGGAGAATGATGAGTTGATTTATGTTTGTTCCATTATGACTTGTGAGTTGACTTATATCTGTTTGGTTAATGTGATATATTGTCTGCTGCACCTTCAATGAAGTCCATGCAGTACACTTCTACTGGTTTGCCTGGAAGAGCCCAAGCTCCTAATCGAAGTTCATCAGGTGCATTTGCAAGCAATGAACCTGCAGAAGCGACCAGTTATGATCCATTGATTGGAAGGAAAGTGTGGACACGGTGGCCTGAAGATAATCACTTCTATCAGGCAGTTATAACTGACTACAATCCAGTTGAGGTACATTTTATCTGGCTGTTGACAGTGTAATGCTTTGTTTATCATGGGGCTTCTTTTGAACACGATGATTTTCCATGTTTTGATAGGGAAGGCATGCTTTGGTTTATGATCTTAACACAACGGATGAGACATGGGAATGGGTTAATCTTAAAGAGGTAAAATTGTTGCCATGCTCCTATGGAGTAATAATTTTACATGGTCATTTTACTTTAGATGTTCTTATCTTAGTCTGAACAAATAAATTTGAATTTTTATAAACATCATGTAACGTATAAGTGGAAGTTCGTTTTTTCTTTTCACTTCAATTTTCTTTTAGGGTGTTGGATTTTTTTGTATATTTTGTAGTTGTGCCGCACTTCTTTATAAGTGCCAATCATATAACTGATATAATGTTATTTAGAGTTAGCATGCAAGACAACTAATTATTTGTGATTGATTATTGCTGTTTAAATTATAATTAATTCAATAAATGCTGATATGAGACCACATGCAATACGATAGTTGAATCAAAGTATCCATCAAAATGAAACTTCCTCATCCCAGCATTTTTTTTTTTTTGTGGGAATGAGTGAGGTTCATTTATGAAATTTATTGGTACATTAACTCTCATATCCAATTTTGCTTCATCTTTGATATATCACATGTTTTGGGCATTTACTATCATTATATGGCAACGCAACTTTTCAAGGAATTTCAATTCATGGTAAATACTGAATTATGGCATCTTCAAGATAATACCTTAGTCATTTTTTCTTTTTATTATGGCAATCCAAGCACTTAAAGTTTTGGGGGAAGCCCTGGACGAGTTGTATTATAGAACATTTTAAATATCTCATGAAAAATTTAGCGTTAGCGCTGGTATCATATTTCGATAGAATGCACTATTGCTTCTGTTTCCTGTCCTCTCTCTCTCTCTCTCTCTCTTCTCACACACACACACACACAAACACAGAGTAAATACCAATAGGTGACAATTTTTAGAAGAGCAACGAATAGATCATATTCTACTAATGAACCTTTTGTCCAGTCAGAGCCTTGTAAAACAGGAAAAAATATTAAAAATATATATCTATATTCTAGTATCCTCCTCTTCTCTCAAGCTACTAGCAATACGTTTTCTTACACATGTTTTGTGATCAACAATTTACCTCCAAATGTTACCTTATGGCCAAAAAAAGATTTCTACTTTTTAGCTATTTGTATTGTTTGGCAGATATCTCCAGAAGATATCAGGTGGGACGGTGAGGATCCAGGAATTTTTTGTAGAGGTGGCCGACCTGGACCAGGCCGAGGGAATAAGAAGTCCATGGCACGTGGTGGAGCAATTGTTAGTACAGGACGGGGTAGAGGAACCATGAAGGGGCAGTCTAAAAAGGATTTCCCTTTACTGCAAAATGGTGTTGGTAAGAAGGCATTGGGTGATATCGAGATACTTCACACAGATAGCCTGATCAAGGAGGTGAGAAGGAAGCTGGAGCACTACATTAAAGTGTTAATTGTAACGACTTGTCCTTGACTTTGTAATTTTAAGCAGGTGGAAAAAGTTTTTGGTGCTAGCCATCCAGATCTCATGGAAATTGAGAAAGCAAAGGAAGTGCTGAAAGTAAGAACCAAGTATCTTGTGTATTGCGGTATCAGTTATTAGCCTTCCATTGCAGGATTCATGTGCTTTCTTTGTTGCAGGAACACGAACAAGCGCTGGTTGATGCCATTGCAAGGCTTGAAGATGCATCTGATGGTGAAAGCGGTAATAACTAATTCCACATAACCGTGTTTATATTATAGTGTTCGATAAGGACAATGGTCTATTGTATCATCTAATTTGTTTTTTTGTAATATTTTCTACAATTTTACCATTTTTGTTAGATTGTTTCAATTGAGTGCGAGAATAAGCCCAAATCGTTTCACCAAATATTTTGTTGCTTTCTTGTAATTTAGTTTTGTCCAACGCCCCAATCATATGATAATTAATGGCTTAAGGCCCAAGAAAATACTAATTTAAGCATCAGTGAGGTAAATGGATGATTTGGGCTATCATGCTTATTGGCCATTATTATGGATTTATTCACTAGAAAGCAACAATGGATTGGCATTATTGATTGTGAACACGATACAAATTGTTTCCTTGTTCTTTTTGGCTTTGAAGCAGATGAGGGAGAACATCCATTTTCCCATGGACAATCAATGGACCAAGATCGAGGATGGAGAAAACGTCCATATGATGAGATGGGTGGTGAATCAAGAGTAGTTGAAGTTTCGGATGGTAACAAAATGGTTAGAGACGGTAGAATTGTAACTGTTGAACTTCAAGATGATGATGGTAACATATAATGATTCTTGATTAGGCTACTTCCTGATGATGACCCTGATTGTATCGTACAACTAGTTTATAGAGGCTATTTGTTAGAAGTGGATGAGTGGAATTAGATGGAGCTTCATTCCATTGTAATTTTAATTTAGTTTTTTTAAAGTTCGTTCATATAAATTATATTTGCAGAGTGAATAACCTTGGCTCTGTTTCTTTCACAACTAATAGCATATCCCACTTTTCATATTTGGCACGTTTTATCAGTTTGTCTCATACCTATTTTTAAATTTTAAACACCTAATTAAGCTTAAACACTCAAATATTGACAAAGTGATAAATCATGTTAAATACAAAGCAGAAAATCGCATTAGTCCTTTTTCTCATTCTCTTGTGATTTTTTACTAAAAGGCTACTCTTACTGAAATTGGTGCTCATTTTCACAATGATGTCATGGCCATGGAGCACATATAAACCCTCGAGAATATCCTGCAGACTAAGAAAGACCGCCTAATCCGCACATGCAAACAATAATCTAGCCACCCATCACAGCTTAAAAGACTACGTCATGGTCCTATAAAGATGCAATGAAAGTTAGGATAAGGTTTGCCATCTGAGAATTATAAGCAGGCCCTTCCATTTGGAAGTGACCTGCTCCTTCAATTAGATGTGTTTCTGCTCGTCCATTAGCAGAACGCAGCTTGTTTTGCAGTTGCTTAACACTGGTAAACCCATCTCGGTTTCCCATGACAAACAGTTTTGGTTTTGGAGACTGTAAGATGGCTTTGTGATGTCGTCCAAAAAGGACTGAGGCTGCCAAGCCAAATGGGTATCCCAAACTTACATATCCAACCACTTCCTTGATCTCATCTGCTGCAGAACCCGCAATCGGTGCACCTGTACAACATGGAACAAATCCGATTATCCAGAATTTGAGCTTTGCTGTCCATGATCTTGCAAGTTTAGCTCAAATTATAGCGCAAGTCTCTACATTATGTTTAGCTATGTTTATACCAATGAGAATTATCTGGAAAAACACATAGTTTGGCCCTCGAACTAGAAGTATTATGTCTATGAGCTCTTGAAATTTTATTCATTCAGATTTGACCCTCCAAATTTTATTTTGCCCAGTCAGCAAAGGTTAAATTTTGACAAAATAAAAAATGAAGGGTTTAATCTGAATAAATAAAAGTTCAACAGCTTAATAGACAAAATACACACGGTTCAAGGACCACAATATGTGTGTCCAAAATGTTTCCACAGTAAACATAGCAGGGAACCTAAGAAAAAAGTGACATAGTTTGAAAATATAGTACTACAATGAGCTAGAATGCGGGGGAAAAGCCACAAAAATGGATTCCAATGACGAAGAAAGAAAGGTTTTGGAAAATGAGTTACCCATGCTTGGAGTTCAGAAAACATGACAAGCAGCATGGGTAAATTAGTTGAGTTACACATGCTTAGAGTTTAGAAAACGTGGCATGCAACATAGGTTTTCAGTTTCATTCTTGTCTGGTTTTTGCTGATCCATGTGAAAGCCATGAAGCATTATTATACCTTCTTTCCATCAAACTCATCCAACTGACATTTATTTGTCATATATGTTCGCTCACAAATTGATATCTCATAAAATTCATTTTCAAGGAGATAGACATTCAACAAGAAGCCAAACAGGAAAGAATGCAATATATATAGGCTATATTCATGAAAAATGTTCACCTGAAAATGAAAATGGCAAATGTAAAAAATTAGAGCCAGCAGAACATTATGATATTCAGGAAAGTCATACCCATCTATCATGAATTTTAATTGTGTAACAGGTAATAATAAAGTATCATTGGATTGGTTCGATTATGAACCCGGTTTAAGTAAGCACTATCTGCCATAATTAAGTGAACCTATATCCCAGCATTCATCAAGAATCTACTATGGTGTAGAGGAAATAATCAACAGATTTAAGAAAATTCCCAAAACAGCACAAAGTTGAAGCTTCTCAAAACATCAAATCCTTACAGCTGGACTAATGATACAAAGCAGATGCCAGACTAATTCTAAAATCTGGCATTAGCTTATGCTATCTTATGTTAAATTGATCTGAATGCAACCATATCTAAATTGATTTGAAATATCAAATCCTCGTAGCTTTCGGACAGATGTACCTAAGAAGCAACTGAACTGTTGTCCCCTTTTCTTTATGAATAAAAAACCAATCAATACTATAATAAAATCATTTCTTTTTCAGTGATATTATTTAGTTATCAACCAACATGACAGATTCAGAAACGATTACCCATTTCACAGATCTAATGATTTATTGAATTAAAACTGAACAAATAGGCATTAGTAATCAGTATCCACAAATTATTGCAATTTCCCTACCTAATGAATATAATTGCAAATCTTGAAAAACAACAAGTTCATACCTGCAGAGGAACCCACTAACAAAATCCTATCAGAAGAAAGATTATCATAAACCCATTTGCAGACGGCAATCACATCTTTGACTTCCGCAAAACCAGTGAGAGAAGGCCTCCCAGTGGACCTGCCAGCTCCTCTCATGTCAAAGGTCACAGCCCTGTAACCTTTCTCTGACAATCCAATAGCAATTCCTTTCAAGAGAGCTTGACAACCACCCAGAACCGTATATGGATGAACGAGAACAATCACCAATTTGTCTTTGATCTCATCTTCCTCATTGGGTTTGAAAATTCTCGTTTTGAGCTTCACTCCATCAATGGTATCTACAGTGGTGGATTCAACTATACAGCTTGACATCTTTACAAGAGGTAGTAAAGCTCAGAAATGGGTATTCGAATTTAGATGGATGAATAATAAGATTTAAGCATTAAAACTTAAAAAGACTTGGGTCATAATCTGGAAGTTGTTTGTTGGGAAAATTTTTGGTGAACTGATGGCGGAAAACTCATGGAATTTATTGGTTTTTTTTTTTTTTTTTAAGCTTATCATAATATGGTCCTTTTTATGTCAAAAAATATGCCCTGTTAGTGTTTCCCCAAGCTTTCCTTATCCCTATAAAATAAAATGAACAAAATATAAATAATTTATATTAATTAATTATAGTAAAATGCTAACAATATTTCATTTTCTCACTTTTTAATACTTATTCTATGATTAGTTTATATTACCAAATTTAATTTATTAAATAAAATAGTAAATTTTAATAATATAAATTAATTTCAAAAATTTGTTTAAAAAATATTATTAGCATTTCTTTTAATTATTACTACAAATGTTAAGATCTCACATTACATCATTAATGTGCTTCTAATGAAAAATTTCATGCGTTTAGCCTTTCGCTTTATTTGGTAAAACTAGTTGATAATTTAATTGATTTAATTAAAAGTGTTTGGTAAAATTAATTAAAAAAATAACTAAAAATATAAAATAACATAAAAGATATGTTTATATTAATAAAAAAATATTATATAAAAATATATAATACATGATACAAATAAATTATATAAATATTATATATATTATAATAATTATATTAATATCTCATTTTAATATAATAACCACGTCTACCTTTATCATCTAACATTTTTTTTATTATATATATACATATTAAATAATTTAATAATTATATCATATATAATTTAATAATTATCTTGTTATTACATGTTATTTTATAAAAAAAAAAGAGTGTAAAAAGAAAAAAAAATAACAAGCTACAAACTTTTTTTTGGATTCTAGTTCTATTAACTTTTTTTTTTATATTATAATCTATTTTTTTTCTAAATAAGTTATTTTACCAAACACAATTATTAGTCAAGTTATATTTTTTTTGTCAAATTAGATTATAATCTATAATATAATCTAGTTTAGTGTTACTATACAATGCCTCTACTTATTGGAAATTTTTTTAAAATAGAAAAAAATGATAAAATAATTATAAAACACCCACATTTAATTTTTTTTTTTAACATTATCGAAAATGAGCAAAAATAATTATAATAATACCGAAATTTGAAAGTTATCCCAAAATATGTCCAGACAGTATATATTTGGAATACTTTCAGCATACCTTTAATATATATATTGGTTCAATTTTCATAAAGAAAAAACAAAAAAAGAAGAAGAATAACAAGAAATTTTGAATTATTAAAGAATAATAGATTTCAATCCAAATTTAAAAGTATCACAAATTCTCAAATTAATAACATTTAATTCATTATCGAGCATTAAATGATTGCTCATATAGTATATGTCTGGAATATTTTTGGTATATCTCATACATACCTTAGTTAAATTTTCACAAAAAAAAATAAAGGAAGAGTAAGAAAAAAAATTGAATAATTAACGAAAAATAATATAATTGAATCCAAATTCAAAATCATTACAAATTCTCAAACTAATAACATTCAATTCATTGTTGAGCATTGGACATATATTTTGAAATACCTTTGATATACTATAGAAATATTTTGGGAATATCTTAATTCATTTTTAACCAAACACATAATAAACATAAGAAGAAGAAGAAGAAGAAATAAATAATTAATAAATCGCTTAAAGTACTTGTTTACCTTGTGTTATTACTTATGGATCATTAAACAAAATTCACATAGTTTACTGTATAGTCATAGAATATACTTTTATAATACATTTTTTTTTAGAATTATTTGAAAATATCTTAGTTATACTTTAATGTATTTTAAGAATTCTTTGAGAATTCTCTAGGAAGAATTCCATGGAAAGACTTTGGGCATACTTTTAGAAATTTCATTGGAATAATTTGGATATTCATGGGAATAGTTTAGTAATTTTTCAAAAAAAAAAAAAAAGAGCAAAAAAGAATAAGATAATAAAATTCAATTCCGAATTAAAAACTATTAAAAAATTCTCAAATTAACAAAGTTAATTTAGATTTATATTAACTATCAAATTCAATTAAACAAAAAAAATATAATTACAGTTGTAAATTTATCAAATCTAACATATTTTCCAATCTAACTACTACAAATGTCAATATTGTTGCAGTCGAATACCATTCTAGTAGGCGGATACCGTCGTCGTTACAGCAGCTTTATTCATGTTAACATATCTATAAACATTGTTGTCATTACAATGTCTCTAGTACGACAAGAAAGAGAAGGAGAAAGACAAATAGTTAACAAAACAACGAAGAAAAAGGTGGACGAAAAATAAATTGATTTAAAAAAAATGAAAAAAAAAAGTTAAAAATCTGTAATCTGCGAAAATTCATCTTTCTTACTGTTTACTCGCCTTTAGTCAGTGGTATTGGGCCTAACAAACCAGGGCCGGTCTTCTTTAACCCAATACTTCGACCTATTTAAGAAAAATTGGGCCGGACCCAAATTTTGTGAGGGGACACGGATGGACCATAGCTTCCAAGGTGCACTCTTTTGAAAGGAATTTCTGAAATTGGAAATTGCCATTTTTTTTTTATTGACTTTAGCATTTCTAAATTTTTTCAATTTATTAAAAGTTTGGATAAGTTCTTATTTTGATTAAGAAAATGTTTGGATGAATTTCAACGATAATATCCCAACTATATAAATTATATTTAGTTTTTCAATTTTTTAAAAATTATTTTAATTAGAAAATAAAAATTAAGATAATTTTATGTAACAAATAATATTAGATACTGAATTGTTACAATTTACATAATAGTACAATAGTGAAATTCACTAAAAAAAAATGTTCCCACCCGTTAAAGAATCATATCAATTACAAATAATGTCATTACTATTTTGACACAAGGGCAAACAAAAAAGGAAAACATTAAATAAATAAATAACTAATCATTCATGATATCTCTACAGATGGTGTTTATATGCAAACTAAGGCTACCACAAAGCATTCATCAACAAATTCATAATACAATCTCATTCTCTGTTTTCTCTGATCTACACATTTTCTATTGGCTAATGACACTCTAAATTTAATGAGCAGGAAAAGAGCTTCAAACAAATAAAAAAAAAAAAGGGGAGAGGCAACAAATCAATAATTACCATCACCTCTTTGACCTCTTCCTCGCTCTCCCACCGCCAACCCCTATATCGGAACCTCCATTATCTCTCCTTCTCTTCCCTGTTCCACCTCCTGATTCCACCGCAGTCTCCTTCTTTGGTGGCCTTCCAATTCTCTTCCCTCTTCCACTCTCTTCTCTTGCACCTCTTCCCCTCGAACTTCTTGTTACCCTTTCCGTGATTCCCTCTCTGTTCTTTCCTTTTTTTCCTTTCTCCTCTTTTACTTTGCTCTCTCCCTCGGAGGAATCATCTTCATTCTCCGTTGCTTGACTTGGTGAATTTTGCTTCATTCTTTTCAAGAAGCTTGCAGCTCCTTGCCGTTTGCTTGCGTTGCTTCCTTTTCTTTCCACCTTCATCTCCAACGCGTCATGTGAACTAAGTTCATTACCACCGTATTGATGTTTCGTCTCTGCAATTTTGTTGCTAGTATTAGAGTTCCGATGACTAGGGGCCGATCTCTCTTTTGTCCTTTTCTTCCTTATACTCTTTTCCTCAATGTTAGCAAATGAACCTTCAATCTTTTTCACATTCACCTTCGGTTTTTCTTCAACTTCTTTGTCTTTTTTTTCACCGCTCTTTTTAGTGGCAGTCTCGGCCACCGCTTTAGCAGAAGTACTCCTGCCGCACACCACCATGGTAGAAGAAGATTTTATGGGCTTTGAGAATGAAACAGATTGCTGTTTTGTTTCAGGTTCCATAGTAACGGATTCAGGTTTAGATTTTCGAAGCTTGTCCGTCATCTCCTTCCAAACAACAGCTCGGAGCTCAGAAGCCGCAAGATACTCCGGTGAATTTTTTCTGAAGAAAACGATGGCATTGTTGAACAAAAGCAGGAGATCCCTGAAGAATTTTTGGAGGCAAGAAGAGTAGACCCCTTTATCAAGCCTAGATTGAATCGTTTGGATATCTATGTGCTGCCGGATCAAGTTTTTGTATCTTTGGGATTCCTGCAAAACGAATATTATTAGTCATATAGACATGAAAACATCCTTTGATCTAATTTTTCCCTCAAAAAAAAAGAGTCAACAAATAACGTTACCACTTGGATAAACACTTTTTTATCAAGAATATATTTTATAAGGGCATGATTGGATTAGAATAAAAATTCCATCTAAGCAAAATATAAAATCTTCCTTGTACTAACCTTATTAAAAAAGAAATATTTATTTCTCACCCAAAAAAAAAATTATTTCATTTGAAAAAGAAAATTCAACCGGAAGTGATGAATGAGCTAATTAACCATATTTTAAATTAGAAATATGCTTACTTGTTCAAGAATTTAGACCGCCCTAGGTAAAAGTTCAGAGGAAAAAAGAACAAAGAAGTCAAAACAGCAATTAAGAAAAAATTCGTGCTGGAAGCTAACTGTAATGCAGCGTCGTTTCCAGTCCACGTGCTGACGTGAAGCTACCGCGCGCACGTATGCGCCATTTCAACAAGTGGGCATTCCCAAAAACAAATAGTGTAACCAATCGATTAATATGTTTATGGGTTTATTTCCCATTGTATTTAGAAAAATGCTTTTAAAAAAAATTATATTTTTAATTTTAAAAACTGTTTTTGAATAAAAATAAATAAATAAATATTTTTGAAAAAAATAATTTGTAAAAAATTAGTAAATTAAATAAAAATATTTTAAAATCTGCTTTGGAATACTCAACTGCAACCTCAAATACTTACATCGAAGCAAAAATACACACACATTACAAAAAAAAAAAAAAAACCCCATACACCCAAGACATGTAATTCTAGTGACATAAAAATTTACCTCTCCAATAAGTTACTAGTTCTACACCTCTTTATGCAAACAAAAAAAAAAAAAAACACCATACACATGCGTCCATTTTTTTTTCTTAATTTTATTTTGAAAAGTTCAAAGATGTTACATATACTTCACTTTATAAGGCAAAAATCCTCCAAAACATCTTTTCTGGGTAATGATTTGCATTCCTCTCGGAGGATTCCGATACCCATGCATCAACGGCTAGAAAAATGCGACTTGCGCATCTCTTATAACAATACAAGATACAAAACTAATTTTTGAATTTAAAATAAATATAAATTGTTTAGCTTTGCACAGTTACAAACTTAGATTCAAAATGATTAGTTATATAATTTCTCTTGTAAATTAATTTCGAATATTTTTTTTTAAAAAAAGAATAGTTACATATTGTATATTAAAGCTTCAATCATAAATTAAGAGCTGAGATAAGATTATATTTATCAAAAGTTAAAAAGGATTTGGGGCCACAGATTTTAAAATCACCAGCACTAAACATAGACTAGTCACCATAAACAATATGATATTAAGGAAATTCGTTATATATATCAATTACGGTAGGAGTGAGTATACCGAACCGAAACTAAAAATTGAAAACCAAACAATATCAAATTAGATCTATTTTGTTAGATTTATTCGGTTTTCAGTTGATTTAGTTCGGTTGAAAATATTGAAAACCGATTAAACCAAATTGACCGAACTTTTTTATACATATATATTTTTTATAAATTTTATAGGAATTAATTCTAATTTTTATATAAAATAAAATAAATTATAGTTTATAATAATTAATTTTGTTACATGATAGTTGATAAAATCATGAATTATGACAATTTATTCTAATTTATGTTAACTAATATTAATTTTATGGTAATTAATAAAATTATGATAATTGACCTTAATTTATAAAATTTTGATTTTAGTTTATGGTAATTTTTAAAGTTATGATAATTGATTTTAATTTATATTAATTGATAAAATTATTATGATTGATTTTAAATTTTTTATAATTGATAAAATATAACAATAATAATTTATATTAAATAAAAATTAATTTACAAAATCAATTGAATAGAACTAAATGGAAATATTTTAATTCAATTTATAAAATATTTAGGTTCAGTTCATTTTTCTATATATATATATATATATTCAGTTTATCAAAATTTGATTCAGTTTAAAACCTAACGGAATCAATGCACGTCGTATACACACAAATTTGAAAAAACGCCTAAACGCTACGAGTGCCATATCTAAAAAGTTGTCTGCCCTAGCAAACAGGGTGATGAATGGTGATTGAACCCCAATTAAGTGCACGGTACTCGACGATGGGCTTGATGAGTAGAATTGAGTAGAAGAGCAATAAAAAGGCAGCAACCAATTTGCAGAAAGATCAGAGAGATTATTTCACGAGTTATTTAGTTTATAAAATAAAATTCAAAAATTAACTGCAAGTTAAAGAATATACTAATACGACCATGGCAAGAGGCCAGTTGAAACTTGAAATTACTGAAGAGACCCTTCTGTGAATGAAAGACTAGCCTTCTTACTCGCGTAATCGGCGCAGGTATCGTTGTATTTTTGGATTATAATTATGGTTTTTAAATTTTTCTTTTTCTTTTTGAGAAATGTTTTTAAAAAGGACGGACATTCCATATTCCTTAGGCACCGTTTGGACTTTGGAGGGGTTGGAATAACGAAGGAAAGGAAGGATAGGACATAGGCCCAGTAAATTTGTTTCTTCTTATTTGGGTCCCATCCCAAGTTCCTCTCCTCCAAATATTTCCCCCCATTTTCCAAACGTAAATAAATTAAAAAATTTTAAAAATAAACTGGAAAAGAATACCTGGCTTCGAAGCCGCTGCTCAAACAAGGAGCCAAGCCGATGGGACCGAATTGTGCCAAGAAGTTTAATCAACGGCTCAGAGTTGACAGCAGACGACCTCTTCGTGGCGGGAGAGACCTCGTCACCACCCTCGGGCTCCTCACCACTGCTACTCCCAACTCCCAAACCGCTTCCACCACCACTATCACCGCTACTACTCCCCACTGCCACGCCGCTTCCACCACCATTCCCTCCTCCTCTACGACCTCCTCTATGGCGCCGTTTTTTGGTCTTCAACGACAAGCTCGCTGAACTTTGAACATCACTATTCTGTTTCTCCTTTTCTTTCTCTTCCCGCTTAGACTCCCCAACTGACTCCCCAAGCTCGTTAGACTCACCAAGTCCACCCGTCGTTTGGCTCAATTTTATTTCTGTTTCCTTTTTATCTTTTCCTACTTTTTCATTGTCGTCGTTATCAACCTCCTCCAGCTTAACATTGTGGGACCAATCCCGCCCGGTCCCCGGGTCGGATTCCGATCGAACCGGGTCCTCTTTAGTTTTTAATTCAGGATCGGGTTCTATATCTGCTTCACCATCCACGGCGTCGTTTTGCTGCCTCGCCGTTGTGGTTTCTGCTTTTTGTTGGTCCGTCGAGTTGGATTCATTGAATGATCGGTTATCGCGCTCGTCACCGGAATCTTCACCGGCGGCAGTTTTACCGGCAATTGTCTGTGGAGATAGTTTTTTATCCCCCACTAGATCTGCCTCTTCTCTCAAGCTCCGGTTTCTCTCCTCCTCTAATTTCTTCACCTTCAATTCAAGAGACCTGCAACAAGAAAAACAGAGCAGACATAAAATATTTCTCAGATCTCAACAAACTCCGACCATCTAGAATCTGATCTTGAACAATAAGCGCGAAAATTACAAGATCGAAACATCACGTCGTTGAACCTCACGTCGAAGCTCCTCCACGCGAATCTTACGAAGTTCATCGATTATAGGTATAAGATTGGCAGATGTGTCGTTAAGGGGCATAAAACGGCGTTTAAGATCGTTGAACTTATCAATACAGTGTTGAGAAGTCAGGGAAGGGAGAGTGGTGGTGCGGTTCTGTACTTCCATAACGATAGAGTCCCAGCTCTTGGTGCCGTGGCGGTTCACGGCGCACGCCAGTAATAGTTCCTCTAACGTGCCCCAAGCTTCCCCGCTTGTTTCGTGTTCCTTAGCCATGAATCTCTGTCATGTCATCATTATGTGATTCTATATTTTCTCTGTTTCTTTCGGTCTTTAGTTCTTCTCCTCCTCCTTTTTTCGCTATTTTTTTTTTTTTCTCTCTAAGATTAGGGTTTTGCTGGTTTGATTGATTGGGATTCTTCCTTGATGGATGACGACGATTGCTCTTAATTTTTATCATCTTCGTTTCTCAGCATTATATATAGGAAAAAAATCGTTCGAAGGTCCTTTTAACTTTTTGTTTTTGCTAGTTAACCCCGATAATTTTATTTAATCACTTTTTTACTACACTATTCAATTACATTAAACTACTCAAATTTCTACGTCCAAACTAGAAGCTTACAATTTAAGACACGATACAATTAAACAGCATAAAACAATACAGATTTAGATATATATGAATTTAAACTTAACGGATATAGATTATAATTATGTCAATATAATTAGGATACGAAAAAACTATGTCATAAACGAATTTTATCTGCTTAATTTGTTAAACATAATTATAATATTTTAAATATTTATATATAATAAATTATGTTAAAATTAATTATATTAGTATATTTTATATATAAATAGATATAAATAAGTATTGTATAGCTTTGTATAATTATATTAATATTCATATATAATTTTTTCTCGTATTGTGTATGTATATATATATATGTAGATAAGTTTAATTGACTGCAACAAATAGTTTCGTGTAGTATAACGGATATACAAGATACGATACGAAATAAAATACGATATACAATAAAATACGACACAAATTGTAAGCTCTAATCCAAACATTAATAAGAAAATAGATATAAAGTATTATTTTTCAGAAAAGTATTTATTAGATTTGCACTGTATTATTGAAGAACTACACATGTATCAAATAATCAAACCCATAGAAATAACTATTAAGAAATTCAAGGGTCAATGTACTAAATATAAAACTAGAAGGCCTCCACTGACAAAAAAGTGTAAAGATGAAGGGCCGTTGGGATGGCTTTCTTCCTGACTGACTGACGGGTTGGGTTTGGGTTAGGTTTTTCGGTTTTGTTAAGTGTTTTGGGCTTTCAAATTTTAATTGATTTGGAGCTCTCAGTCTTGTTGTGTGTTTGTCACTTGCGCCATATTTTAATTGGATTTTTTTTTTTATTATGATTGAATTTATAAATAAATTTAATATATTTTAAAGACGAAAAGACAATCTACTACTTCAACAAGGTCCACTCCAGATCCACAAAAACCCACTTCTGCTTCAGACCCTATAGTCAAATTCTCTCCACTGGTCTGATCAAAATTTTTATTTTTACAATAGACTCGAAACCTGAATTTTAAAAAAAGGAGTTAAACTCTTTATACACGATGTCTAATAATAAAACACATCAATGAATTAAGGGATCAACGATTAATTAAAGTATGTTTAATTAAATCATTTTATCAGAAATTAAGATAAAGATATAAATATTTATTTTATTTATTATTAAAAAAATATTTTATTTTATTTTGCAGTGTCTCTCACCCGTGCATATCAATATCTCTGCTGCCAGGGAACATTGGAGACAAACTCAAGCGCTATATTACAAATATGTTTTATCATGAGAATTGACTATATCATAAAATCGATTAAAATAATTAATTTCTTTATTATAATTATTTAAAAAATAATTAAATGTTATAGTTATAATATGTCGGGATTTGGACACAAATCTCTCATTTTATAAAAAATTAAAATTTTGCTTCGGATAAATTTTATTTCCAAAAATAGTAAGTGACTTTCCACCAATTTCTGACCTTCTTATGCTGTTCTTTTTTTCTTCTTTTCCTTTTTTTCTTCTTCATCTCTAATTTTCCCCACAATTTCGTCCACAATCCAAATAATCTCCAATTATCACCAATTTCAAACCACAATTAGTTATCTATCTCCTCATCACTCCAATAACATTAGTTTTTACAAAATTTAACTAATAATTGCGAGATCAGTGAGGAGAAAATAAGACATTGGGGCTACTCTCCTATTTCTACTATTTCTCGGCTTTCTTTTTTAATTTTGATATAAAAAATGGACTCAGATATAGAAAAACTTAAAACTTGACAATTTAAAATTCGGAAACCACCATTTGAGGGTTGATTTGGAAAAGAAAACTGAAGTGTGAAGTTGCTCTCTTCGTTTCTCCTATTTCCAAACTTTCTTTCTCAAATCTAACACTGAAAATGAATTCTGATGTCTAAAAATCTTAGACTAGACTGTATGAGTTTCGAAAACGAACATTTAAGGACTAATTGGAAACATTTTTTTCATTCGCTATACATATAACTTACATATAACTAACATATAATGTTTTATGCATATGTAAATTCAAACTGCATCATTTTATTATAAATTGATTATATGAAGGTTATATTAATTATGAGTACAAGTAGATATAACTCATATATACTTAACATATAACATAACTGAAACAAATTAGATTAACCAAAAAGAATCACAGTATTAAGAAAAAACATTAAATTAGTCAAACAGAAAAATTATCGTATTATATATATATATATAATGTAATTGATATATATGTTATTTTTATTACTATTAGTTTATATTACATATGTGTCATGTGTCACCTTTATATGCTAATTAATTTTTTCATAAAACATAAAAATGTGAAAGTAGACCATTTTACATCAAAATTTAAAATTTATGAAATTTATTATTGATAGAAACTAGTTAATTTGGCTAAAATCATAGTTCTTACTTTAAATTAATTTTTATTAATATAAACATTAAATGCCCAGTGGTAAGACCAATTTTAATTAGCATAAAACATTCACATGCATAGTAACATTAATTTATCACCCATATATATTAATTTAGCATAAAACATTTACATGCATAGTGACACTTGTCACTCATATATCCTAATAGTCTCACTAATTAAATATGTAAAAATTGAAAAGTTTGGTCATTTAATTCACCACCGTTTAGATTGCATTGTGTTTGTGAACAAGCTAACCATCATTTTATTTTTAGTATTCCCAAAATGTAATTGAAACAGTAGAAATCAACGGTTGCTTCCTTTGCATACTGTGCACAATGGTTGAGGAACCATTTCACTGTTTCATATTATCAGGTAGAAATTGGGAGAAAAACCGAGGGATATCTTTCTCCATTCCTTCCGACTTTCTCTTTGTTCCTAATCAAAAAACTATATTTTTTTTTTATTTTGTTTATTGGGTTTTGGTTGCCCGTGATGTGAGAGATCGGTGGTTTTGATATTTAAATAATGTTACTTTGCGAAAAAAATATTTTTGATTTTGTTGTTAGCAAATCGAATTAAACTTAATACATCTATCGCAGAACAGGAACAGTACGACCAAGCTTAGCACTAGAAGCTGTCCACAAAGTAAGAGATTGACAGGTCCGACGTAGAAGAGTAAGCGTGTGTCGAGCATTTTTGAGACGCCGGATTTAAGCAACAATGAAAGTAGAAAATAGTAAAAACTAAAAACACAAGGGGTTGTGTTTTCAATTGAGACATACGTGGGCTTTTGGATTAAATTTCTTAACAATGGAGAGTTTGAAATCATTATCTCTAATATGTTATCAGGTAGGCTTCCAAGCATGGGCTTTTTAAGGGGTTTCATAAGCCCAAGGCCCAGCCTTTTAAATCAAACCTTTTGGATGTTGCCATAACATGGCATGCATGGACTGTGGACCATAGGCCCAGTAGGATACTGCCGCTCTATTCATCCTGCCCACGATTTTTTTTATGGCAAATTGATATAAGGAACCCACCAAGGACAAAAGAAATGGACTTTTTACACCTTACATAATTATTGAAATACATTCAATATAAAAAATAACCTATTATCCCCAACTAAATATATTCATATTCTCATAATACGTCTTAGTCCACCCATTATCCCTAATTAAATACATTCATATTCTCATAATACCTCTTAATCCTAAAAATCTATTATGGCAGTTACTTATTTTAAATTGTAGACTAACTACCTAAAATTAAAGAACCACTAAATATATCAAGAATCATTTACAAATAACACTACCATAATTATGTGATGCGGTTAAAATTACAAAAAACAAATAATTGGTTTGTTCCATCAACATCAAAACAAATACATCAATTCTGCAACACAAAAACAGAGGCGAGAAACAAAAGAAATCCACCACAAAAGGTATGAAAACATAATATCCTAAACCTTATGTGTGTGTATA
>CATIWF010198382.1:0-16070 GCA_949630135.1 Balakata baccata
AAGAAATTATAAAGGTATAAATTCTGAATTTTCTTTGGTTAAATTAGTTTTAATTGGCACATGAAAATCCTTTGATTCGGGTTTTGAAAATTTTTATTTTCGCTGCGTTATATGTATGTGATACATGATCAAAACCCTTCAGATACAGATCAGACCCTACACATGTACTTAAAGATCAAGCCATTGAGATTGCAGATGACATGAGTTATGTAGAAGAACCAGTAAAAGTCATCGGATACAAGACAAAACAACTGAGAAACAGAGAAATATCCTTAGGCAAAGTATTATGGAGGAACCATTTTCGAGAAGAGGCAACATGGGAAACAAAAGAGAATATTAAAAAGTAGTACCCACATTTGTTTCTAGGTATCAAATTTCGAGGATGAAATTTTTTTAAAAGGAGAGGAGAAATGTAACATCCTCAACCGTCCATACATGCATTATCACATACATTTCATTTGAACATGTACATTTTATAAATGTCATTCACATGAAACACACGCATGCATGGGAATTTTAGCTAGACGTACACATGAGGTAAACTTGCCATGTGTCTGTCCATCACAATAGAAGCAAGTCATACGTGTCTAGTTATAATTTAAATAAGGATACAAGATATTGAAAATGAAATTAAATAAAACAATTAAATTTGAAATAAATGAAATTTGGCATAGTAAAATTAATTAAAGTAGACAATTTGATTAGATAGTATTTTTGGTACTATGTACATGTAAATATATAGAGAAAATAATAATAATAATAATAATAATAATAATAATAAATTTAATTATTTATTTATTATTTAAATTATTTAAAAATATTGGAAAAGTAAAAAAAAAAGAAAAAAAAAGAGGAAAGTGGACAAGATTGAGTTAGCTACTTTTGGCTCAAAAGTCTGCCAGCCTCATCTCCCTCTTTCACAATTTCTTTGCTTCATTTATGCCCTTCTTCTCCCAGACCATATCAGCCAATTTTTGTTCCTTCTTTCACTTAATTGTTGCAAGAAATTCAGCCTTAATTAGTTTGGAATTGGTAAGTAATCATCTCTTCTTGTTTAAGTGTTTAATATGACTGATTAGGGTCTGTTTTGGGCAATGTGTTGGCACTCCGTTTTCATAACCATAGAGACTGATTCTGGAAAGGTGTAAAAGATAAAATTTGTAGTTTTATCTTACATTTGATGTCTATGGAAAGATATTGGCATTGGACTGGAACTGGTTCCATTGAAGAACCTAGCTAAATTATCTACTGTTTTGATTCTGTTTCTATATGATAGAGTTAGTAATTGATGAAACTCAAAACATGAAAGTTGTAGATATATGTGTTATCTATTGTATAGAAAATTTTAGGATAAGATTATAGGCGGATGTTGAGTCATGGGCAAGAGAGTCATGCCTGTTCCATATTTGAGTTGCCTGCTTAGTGTCTTGTGCATGTCCAGTCAGTTGTTTGCCAATTTTGAGCTCCTTATAGACATAATCTATAAATGGTCAAAACATGAAAGTTATAGGTACATGCCTTAGATAAATTTTGGCATAAATTTCACCTTAATATGTTGTGTAAGTTGTGAGTTATGGCCTTCACAAATCAGACTGGTCCGGATGCCAGCCCGGTTTCTGACTAGTCACAATTATCCTACCATATGAGGACCTTAGACATAGAATGAATGAAAGTTGTCAACATAAAAAAATGTTTCATTTTAACATATCTATGTTGATACAAAGTTTCATATAAATATGACTTACATGTTGTATGATATGGAGAAGCAAAGTTAGTATCCCAAAACTGCCCAAGGTCAAAAACAGGGCAGAGAACTGAACATGTTTATAAATTGCATAAAATATTCCACAATGGTCCAATTGTTATGAAATTTAGATATGTTGTAGCCCTAATGTTATCTTTAATTAGAAACAAGAATCATACAAAAATGGACTAGTATAGAAAACGTTATAAGCTACTGAACACAAGAAGGTCACACTGCCATAATATCAAACCCTACTTAGTGGTCCATAATATGCATATTTCAATTTGTTTAAGTTTCTCTAAGTTTTTTTAGCAACCAATTGACCAAGCATACATTCAATTAGGCTCACAAATTATTGGAGATCTCCAAGGAAGTGAAAGACAATAAGTTAGAGGCTCAAAATCGAAAGGAAATGTGACTTTAATTATCAAACGATTTCTTTCGTACATGCGATTATTATGTGCTACGTGTAATGTGACTTGATTTGCTTTATTTAAATTACATGATTGCTATGATATGGTTAATAAGATTGTATTGAATGTAAAATACATTTTTGGATTATATGTATAGGTTTTCTTTGTATAAGGCAAATGTTGACTGAAATGTATAATGATTGTTGCAAATGCATATGCATATGGACTTAAAAGGTGTTGTGACCAGCTAAATAGCATTGTAAAGCAAAAGAAGAGGCCTATAGCCCAAACAAATGTTCAAAAGCAAAAGAAAAGGCCTATGGCCTAACAAATGTGCAAATGTTACAAATGATCAAGCTAGCTAGCAAATGCAAATGTTCATATAGAAACCCGGGACAGTGTCTGTTTAGCCTAGTCACAACAAAAAGAAAATGATATAAGCATAAGCAAATGAAATGTTTACATGAATTAATATTATTTATATTCATGTGATATTGATAAATAGAATGACATGTAAAATGTGTGCGAATGGCAATTATTACGTATAACTGCGATTGGCTTGGTACTTTAGAGAGCTTTTGATAATTATTCTTATTGAGTTGCAACTCATCAAATTGCATCATTTTTCAAGAAGAGTCGAGTAATTAGCTCATTTTGGAGGTGCATACTATATAGAAGACATGGATCACAGGTCACCGGTCGAGCCTCACCAATCTCTTTCCCTGCATTACACGTATGTATAGGAACATGACATATATGTTTTGGGTTGTATATCTGCATATGTAATATATTATGTTTACAGTCAGACTGTGATACTATGGAAAATTATTAAATATTGCATAGAGATAATGTTATATGATTCAAAAAAAAATTATCTCTCACTATAAACAGGACTTTATCTTATTCTATGCAATACATGATACAAGTATAAATGATAGCCACAGGTATAAGGTGTTACACTAAAGGCGATCTTCATGATATTTCAACTTTGGCTAGAGATTCTCGAGTAATGACCCCGATAAAAGGCCACAGGTATACTCTCTTTCTATCAAGAGTGGTGAATCCTCTGTTGGCTATCTAATTACCTTCAAATACCTCAAGTTGTACCCAATCACCATTCTATAAGCGACCTTTATAAGGCAACAAGGAATGGAGTCAAAGCACATAATCAGTATCCAATATATCCTTAAGTACCTCAAGTGTAACGATACTTGCACCATTGCTATGATAAGACTATCATTGACATTTGAATAGATAATCCATATGATTGTCACATAGTAGGTCATCCATTGTACTTGACTACTCTTAGCAAGCATCCATACGTTAACTCTGAACATCTCATGTTTACAACTTATGAGATCTACTACTTGATCCAATTAAGGATTATAACATGTGCTAGTCTATCCGGATTAATAATGTCCCGTCTCATTATTCCTATGACTAGGGATAATTTAGATACTAACATAATTACACATTATAAGAATATCATTATCATGATTTCTTTCATGCTATATTTATATCATGGACTTCACTAATTGATTTAAGATCCAATCAATTCATAATATAAATGAATTGAAAATGCCTTTTTATTTATTCAAAATGAGTTTGTACAATAAGTGTTTAAAAGTGATTGCCTTTATAGCACCTCTCTAACACTATTAATGCAAGAAGTGAATGCAATGAGAAAGTCACTCATGAAGACCTTCTCTACCTTTATGCCATGATTCACCACAAGCCTACTAAAACAGCCCATCTTCTTCTTGATAAATTCCTCTCCATGGCAACTACCACTAAAGGTACCATCTCTCTTCATGCACAAATAACCTATCTTGCAAGATACCTCCATCTCATGTCAGATGAAAATTTTGCTCTCTTCACCACTCCTGATAGAAGGAGAGTATTCCCATAGCCTCTTGTTGAGATAATTACTCGGGAATCTCTAGCTGGAATGGAAATATCATGAAGATAGACTTCAGTGATATATTTGTAAGAGTAATGAATCTCAGAAACAAGATCTAAAATCACTCGGACTAGATATGACGTAGTCAATCTAGTAGGAGCTGACATTGAGTCCACGCTTTGAACTAAGTGGGGTATAGTAAGGTGACGTGATGAATTGTATATATATTGTCTAAGGAAAAGTTCATAGTCAAACCGCTGACTTTTTCGTTAATTGGGGGTCATGATGTATTGGTAGATATTGCTGATGACTTGCTTGAGATCAAGTATTGATCTGAGAGGCCAACATAACTGAGAACCTAATAGGTCATACATATTAAAGGTGCGCAGATGAAGTAAAATGTGCTTTTAGATTGGATCCAAAATGAAGAGAGAAAGGTACCATTCCCGAGCAAGATGAAGTCATGAGCAGGAAAGTCCATCTCGCGATCGAGAAAAGGTACTAGACTAAAATTGCACTATGTCCCGATCAGGACATGTGATGTCATGACCGAGAACTGCCCAATCTAGCCATTTCCTGATTGAAAAATATGTTTCCCGATCGGGATCGACGTTAGATAAGGAAACCTAATCAGATTGGGATTCTATGAGCGAGGGTTTGAAACACTTAAGGACTATAAATAGTCCATTTTCTAGCATTAAGAATAAGATGCCACACCAGAGAACAGAAATAGTATGTGTTCCATTCTTTCCATTGCTCATTCTCTTGTTAGCACAGGAGATTATGCCAAACTTATAGCCAAAAGGTTTTCTTCTTCGTATCCTTCACGTGGATGTCCATTAGAGGTGATCCAAGTGAGGATTAATGTAGTTTGAGATAACCTGGTAAGACGGACTGAAGAATGAAAGCTCTAACATTAAAGGTAATCTTCTTCAAACCATTTTTCGGTTAATCATTCATAGCTACATAGGGCGATTTCCGCCATTGGGATTTAAAATTTTAAAATTTCCACTGTATTTGTATATGTGATATGCATGGATAAGTCCCAATAGTGATATCATAGCTACCCTATGATCATTATATTTGATTTTAATTTGAAGAAACAATGTTATTGCATGAAATTTGAATTTTAGGGTTCTTAATTTTAATGAGATTAAAATTGGCCAAATTTGGTGTTCATTGTCATTAATATGTTCATGTGATGATTTATGATTAATGGATGTGAATGGTTTGATACAAATCTGATTTTTATGATTAATTGATTGGTATTGTGTTTTAATTGCCAAATTGGGATTTTAAATGGTTTAAAATGATTAATTCTTTAATTCCATGATCTGCTATGTAATGGTTGTTTATTTGATAAACAAATGAACTTGGAAATGTATTGAGAATATTGGTTTTGGACAGATCAAATGACGTTTTGAAAGAGTTTTAAAATTTCTAAAAAATGCAGAAGTCCCAACCGAGAAAGGTTTCCTGACCGAGACACTATCCAATTCCAGTTTTATGTTTTAATTTGTAATTTCTCAATTCCAAGACCTTTGATTTGTAAAATTGTGATTTTGTGAATTAGTTTTGATGCTTTTCAAAATATGTTAGCTTGTTAATTTAATTCCTTTTGATTCCATTTAATTCTAGAAATTAATTGATTTGATTTGGGTGTTTTGTAGTTGGTTCACTAGTCCGAGATTGTACTTCAGGTTGACTTGAGCTGACCTATAGTTACCCAAGTTGATGATATATTTTTCTAGAATTATTGGAAATTTCGAATTCGATTCGATTTGAGATTAAATTAATTCTAGTGTGACTAGATTAAGGCATATGTGAAATAATAAAATTGTTGAATTATTTGGTATCAAAATTAAGGTGAATTAATTTGGAATTAATTTCTGGAATATTGGATTCAATTAATAATGAAATTATTGTAATAAATCCAAAATGAAAACTACATTTAAAATAGGAATTAATTCAATTGATCAAATTAGGCAATTTAGGTAATTTTTTATTTGATCCATTAATTGCCTAATTACCATATTAGAAAATATTTTTAATAAATCATATTATTTATTTAATAGGATTAAATAATGGAAATATGATATGGCCAAAATTAGAATCCAAACTTTTTAATTTTCTAGATTACCAAACGTTAGCCTTTGATATACTCTCACCCCAGAGGTATTTTTGATTAATTCTCCTCAAATCTTATCCTTCAAAACATAAAATTTACCATTTAAAGTGAGATTCATCAAGGTTTTGGAGAGAGAACCATGCAAGAAAGGAGTTTTGGAGAGACGAAGCATGGAGTTCAAAGGGAGCTTGGTTTTTCATGCAAATCAGTATTAATTTCAGTCATCAAGAGATAAGAAATAATGATTTATCAACTCTTTTGCATGATTTTTAGGTAGATACTAAGGGTTACCCGAAATGGGTGGAGACCCATTTGTAAATGGGTGGAATTGAAGAGTGATCTTGAGTTTTCTTAAGGAAAAACTCACTTTGATGCTACATTAAGTGGAAGAACACATTTTTAGTGGGGTTTAAGTGATCAAAGACCTAGCTTGAAGAGTTAGGGTTTTAGTTTTATGTAGTTGATGTGTTGATGTATGGCTATGGTTATGCTTAGGAAATATCTTGCATGGTAGGGTAACCACCCAAGGGGTTGGACAAGCTCCAAAGCTTGGAGTTTTGCTTTTCTTCTTAGAGGTATGTACACACACATGTTATAATTCGACCTAAATACATGTTTATATGTTGCTTTGGTAAGTTGAATGCCTAAATGAGGTTATTGGTATGTTAAGTCATACTTATGAACAATGAATGAGTTATTGAATGGTTTAAAGGCTTAATGGTTTATTAGGGAAAATGAATTGGCATATGTAAATGTTGTAAATGATAATAATAAACAGAAAAAGAGTAATAATGACTTAGAGAATAGATAATATATTTGATAATATGTATACAAGTTAAATATGCATGAGAATGAGGAGGTGGCTTATAAACCAAAAGGGAAATGATAATAGGATGTCAATGAATCATTGGTGGGTTTTAAGTGCTTACATGAATATGATAATGGCATTGAAAGGGATTAGATTGAATATGAGTATAGGTGTTAAATGGTATGCAAATAGCATGAATATGTGATATGACAATGAAAGTAGATGGTGGGCTAAATGGTAAATAAACGGCAGATAATGGAAAGAGGAGGAAAATGAGGCTTAGATGAGTGTGAGTGTTAAATGTTATGAAATGACTTTGAAAAGGAAATGCTTAGTATGCTTGGTGATTGAATCTTGTGTTATTGTGCCATATGTGATACTCATAGATATGTTGGCTTGTACATGTTCATAAAGTGTTAAGAATGTTGCTAGGAATGGCTATAATTGGCTAGCCTTAGAGATTTGTGTGTGTTGTGCATGAGTGGCATTGTTTAAATTTGGATAAAGGAAGATTTCCTAGAATCACAATCGTGACTAAAGGAGTCACACCCATGACTTAGTTGTTCTTGAGGTACATATTGGTTCCCAATTGGGTTCACGACTAGGCAGGCCGTGACTATCTGTACAACATGTTTCTAATGCTTGTTTTGATAAGGAAAAGTTGTGTTTTTGGAATGTCTATTTTGTGATATGTTTATATGGGATTGTTAGGCCCGAAAAAGAGTAGAATAAAATATGGAACCGTGGTAGGAAGACTAAAGGGTCTTAAGCTTGTTGTGAGCACCCTTAGTCTTATTAGTTAAGGGGTCTTAGGCTTGTTATGAGGGTTCTGAACTAGGAGGAGCAAGGTGGATTGAGGCTCAATATTTGGGCGCCCTTAATTCTTGTTGTTTATGCAAGACTAAAGAGTCTTAAGCTTGTTGTGAGTGCTCTTAGTCTTTATGTTACTAGTTAAGGGGTCTTAAGCTTATTGTGATCACCCTTACCTTATGAGATATGTTAGGCAAGACTGGATGAGTCTTGAGTTTGTGTTAATTATTATTTTTTGATATATGGGCTTGGACTCTTTCTTTTTCTTAATCAACTTAACTTCTACTATCTATTATCTCCAGTTCCTGTATGAGAAAAAACCCATGCTAAGCTATCTCTAGCTTAGTGGTACATATACGCATTCAAGTTTTTCCCAAACAATCACACAAATGCATGTATTAAATAAATTATAGCATATTGAATTTTTATACACATGTAAAATATATATATATAATTTTATTGATTTACGAACTTATCATGCAATTTAATAACTTGTACATATCCGATTTTTTAAATTTTATTCTTCTAACATTTCACTTAATCAAAATCCCACTAATTTATTTAATTATTGCAAACTTTAGTTTGTAACTAATTGAACCTAATTATTATATTTCTTTAAATTATTTAGATAACCCAAGTCTCGTTCCCAGACTGTCTAGATACGGGAAAATAAAGTAGGGGCACTCGTAGAGCTTCAGCCATCTTGACTGAATATAACTACAACCATGTCTAACTAGGGTCAGGGGTGGTTGCGGAGCTACAATGTCCTTGCTCTAAATTGTATTAATATCAGTACCGTAATTCTCTTAATGGTGCACCATCTATCCTAAGCTAGTTCTCAGGTAGAGAAATGGGCAATCAAAATCAATGATTATTTATTTTTTCTTTCATTGTATAATTATTTTCCATAATCGATATTCATTTTATTTTGATAAAATCCCAAATTACCATTTAATTAC
Source organism: Balakata baccata (assembly GCA_949630135.1). NCBI lineage: Eukaryota > Viridiplantae > Streptophyta > Magnoliopsida > Malpighiales > Euphorbiaceae > Balakata > Balakata baccata. The sequence continues at coordinate 8,763 of CATIWF010198382.1, forward strand.
AATTCATATAATAACACGATATTTTATCGTAATTTGCTAACTAAGACAATTTAACATACTTTAAATTAATTTCTCATAGTACCAAAGCCAATATATTTTTGTTCTATTATCATAATTTACTAATATTTCTTTGATGCCAATTATGCCATAACATATGATTTCATTATGTTTAAAACATACATTATGCATACACAACATGCATTTGAATAAACAAAAATGCATATATATACGCACCTCGATAGTGTCTTTTCAAAACCCAAAATCCATATTTGAAGCTCGTTCACCTTTGTTGTTTTTCTTCTTACTTAGAGCCTAATTTGAGCATATAATTGATTAATACATGATTAGAATACTTATTCTTAATTTATTTGAAATAAATAACTAGAGTTTATTCTAAGTAGCAGTATGACCTTGAAGTATTATTGATCCTATAACTTTTTCTACACTTATCCAATTTAGATGATTTTTATTTCAATTAAATTTAACAAATAATATTGTGACATATGAAAATTTCATAATTTTTAGAGCTTTATAATATTTTTGGTGCAAGTCTAAAGTTTACCCTATCTCCTGCCCTTAGGCAGTTTTGAGACATAAATTTTAAACATTAATATCCTTTAGCGTGTAGATTGTAAGATCATGAAATTTTGTATGAACTTAGATGAGATAATTGGAAACATTTTTTGTATTATCACTTTTATCAATTTAGCCTCTAAGGCCCTCAATTGATAGTGACAATATAATTGGTCTAACACAGGATAACAACAGACCAGTATCTATTCTCGTAGTCATAACTCACAGTATATACAACCATTTAAGGTGAAACTTAGACTAGAATATACCTAAGACATTTTCCTAATATTTTTATATTTCAATATTCCCAGTTTGGTCTTTAAAGAGTTCAAAATTAGGTATGAAATTGCTAATGCTGCATAAGCATGAGGAAATAAGCATGAGGAAACAGCTTACTCAAAGAATAACTCAAAGTCATTGGACTATAACTCAACCTACACAATAGGAATTTATACGAAATTTGGTGAACAACTAGAGAACACATAGAGCTACAATTATTATGTTTTAAGTTTCCTTTAATTCTGCTTCTAGAATGATTGAAACGAGCCCACACAGTAGGATATCCCATTGATACCTCTCTAAAAACTAGTTTCAAACTAATTTCAAATACCTCTTTCGGCCGACCAAATCATACAAAATTATATATATATCCATAAACCTAAGACATAAATTTACAACTTTTATGTTTAATACTTCTTCAAAAATAGTCATTATTACTATCAAAATTGGGACATAATACACTGCCATAATACAATTCTAGCAGGTCCAACAGCACACTAACAATGGAGAGAATGATAACTTACCAAAAATCAATTGTTTTGGAGTGATTTTTGCTTCAAATCTTGAGATAGAGATTTTGGTCTAATATGTGGGAGAAAAGAAAAGTAGAGAGGAGAGTGGGAGAAAAATGTAAAACATTTAGTTTTTTATAGTAAATTGGCCAGCCCCTCTGTTAGCAGACTTCCAGTTCCAGACTTTTCTTTTTTTTTAACTGATTTATTTATTTATTAGTATTATTATTTTTATTATTTTCTATATATATATATTTTTTTTTTCTATTTTATTATCTTTTTTCTATTTCTCTACTATTATTATTTCCATATTTTTACCGGTATTTAGTCAAACTAGTCTTTACTAAAGTACAATTTAATCATGTAGTCTTATTTAATCAAATTAACTATATGAACAATTAAATTGATCTTACTTTCTAATTTAGTCATTTATAAATTTTATTCCTAATTAAAATTTTTTTTTCTATATAGCACTCACATACTCATTATAACTAAGTCCTAATTAGTGGGCGTTACAAAGCATGCCATTACCCTTTACATGTGGTTATATGAGGAATTATGCAATGAATACAAGTCATAGATGTGTGTATGCACTTTGTAAATAAGTCATTAGAAGTTTCTGCCTCCTAATCACCCTTATCGTAAGGAAAAAAAAGCCTTTTAATGGACATACCGAAATGCAAGTGGCTCATTTGCTATTAACTGGAAAGCAAGTTTATGAATAGGTTAAAGATATTGAAAATATATTTGGCAAACCATTTTAGTATGTTCTAAAGGGCACTTGTAAGAAGAGATTTGTGTAAGGTACCGATATTGACCTGAAGGTAGTATTATTGAAGGTTACTCAGTTGAGGAGGGTATTGAATTTTGCACTCACTACTTATTATGCATTGAACCTATTGGAATTCTTAAGTCTCATCATGAGGAAAGACTAAGAGGAATAGGAATGATTGGATTTAAAATGGTTTTACCTAGTTCTTAAATGTGTGATAAAGAACACCTTCTGTGATGCCCCACCTATATAATAGGAATAATCCTATTACATAAGCAGAATGTCATAGACGAGCTAGATCATTTAATAACTTAATTAAATTATTCATATCCGAATAGACATGCGAATTCAATTATCAAAACATATCCTCAGATTATATAAACATGTTATACTAAACCATAACTATCAAAATTAACGGTTTCTAACTTACCAAACCTCACATTTGATTACTTATATATACAATGCCAAAATATAAAACATGTTCTTAACTATATACAAAATATGTCTATCAAACCCATATGCATGATCGTGAACAAAATGCAAAAGTAACATGTATCCGACCCTTAAACCGGGTCTAAAGCATCTCCTTTGGTATGGGCTTGTACTTCCTCTATCAACTTCATAGTCTACTATTTACAAGCTCCAATTTCTATATGGAAAAAACTTACGCTAAGCCATTTCTAGCTTAGTGGCACATATAGACATTTAAATTTTTCCATGCAATCACACATATGCATGGCACAAACATATCTTGTCATATTTTAAAAAAATCAATGCATATAATCTAGAAAATGACATGCCAAACTTATACGATAAAATTTATATTTTGTTATATTACCGTTATATTTTTTTTTATCATGACATGAATTACACATTTCCAAGCATGCATAATAGATAAAAGATTAAACATACCAACTCATCTCATATTACCATATTTTATCACTTTTCTTATGTTGATCTTTAAGTCATTTATTAAATTCCACATATTATCTTAATTTAATTAGTTTCCTCATATTATTTTAATTTAATTAGTTTCCATATATCATTTTAATTTAATTAATTTCCCAAAAATTATTTGAAATTTAACTAATCCAAATCTCGTTCCATATAAGCGTTAAAGTTTTAACATACAGTTGCAAGGATGCATAACAAATAATTCATAATAGGATTCACAATAATCTAAACATATATTGTAAAAAAAATAAACATATCAATATGCAGTGTCATCAAATTCAATGCTAATATAACTCAATTATTAATTGAACTTACTATATTAAATACTTACAATTTATGTCATGTGTGTCTAAATTCATATAAACAAATCATGTTATATCACACATTTACCTCTTAACTTGTATCTTTATGTCTTTTAATTAATTTTCATATAACATTTGAATATAAATAGCTCAAATCTCGTTTCTGGACTATTCGAATACATGGTGTGTAGTAGGGGCGCTCGCGGAGCTAAAGCCACCCTACTCACCATTGTCTCAAGTTAAGAGCGCTCGTGGAGCTAAAGCCACTTGATTGAATATAACATCATCATTTGTATATAATACGATCAGGGAGCGCTTGTGAAGCTAAAGTGACCATGACCTTAAATCATATCCATATCGGTACCGTAATCCTCCAGAATGGTGCACCATCTATCCTAAACTAGTCATCAGGTAGAGAAATGGGCAGTTAAGGTTATTACTTATTTATTTCCTTCATATATTAATTTGCCGAAATCGTTGTTAACTTTACTTTTATAATGATACTATGATTACAAAATTTAAAATCATAAAATCACATGATATTTCATTATATATAACTAATTAAATAATATTGGCATACTTTAATTAATTTTCCATATAATCGAAGCCAACAAATCTTTAATACATAACCATAATTAATAATATTTTTATAACTCCAAGTATGCCATATAACTCCTCATTTCATACCAAATACGTATATCAACCACAAGTTTCATACTTCACTCTTTATTATTATAATTATATAATAACCAACTATTAACAATTATCACATATTTAATCAATTATGTACTAATCCATATTGAAAAATATATTATAATACATATTCCATATTCAAACTCTTTAACACACCTTTACAACCTTATAACCAATTTTTATATATTTTATTAAACAATTGTTAATCCATATTTCTAGACATGCTATAACATGTAATTTCATTGTTTAAGCATTCAACATAGTTTGCATGTTATAGCAACTACACCACTTTTTAACAACAATTTAAGATTCACAAATATGCTCTACAATTATTTTATTACGACAACTACATACATACTCTTTAACATCTTATTTATCATATTTTACATGCCACATACATTTTTCACTCATTTATTTTTCCTAGCGTGCCATCTTATTCTTTTGAAAACTATTTTACATTTACACATTCTAATACATTATTCAAGCATGCAATTTATTCAATCACACACAAGCATGCAATAAGGGTAAACAAAAATGCATATATGTACAAACCTTAATGAAGCCTTTTTCAAAATCCAAAATATGGAGCTTGTCTACTTTTGCAATTCTTTGACTTATGAGCCTAATTTGAAAATATAATTGATCAATACATTGTTAAAATATTTATTCTTAATGTGGTTTAAATAAATAACTAAAGTTTTCCTAAATGACAATGTGACCTTTAAGGACTATTAACTCTATAACTTTTTCTATATTTGCACAATTTATATGATTCCTATTTCTAATTAAATTTAACAATCAATACTATGAAATATTAAAATTTTATAATTTTTAGAGTATTACACAATTTTTTGTTCAATTCAAACTTTGTCTTGTCTTCTGCCCTTAGGCAGTTATGATATACTATATTTAAAAATTCATATCTTTCAACGTGTGTATTATATTATTGTGAAACTTTGTACAAACTTCGATAGGACAATGTGGAATATTTTTATTTTACTAATTTTATCTCTAAAGTCCTTAATTGATAAGGAAAATGTAACTGATTTAGCATAGAGTAACAACTGACCAGTGTCCTTTCTTATAGTCATAACTCACAAATTATACAACATTTTAAGGCAAGGCTTCCACAAAAGTTTAGCTAAGATATAGAGCTAGAACTTTCATGTTTTAAACCTTAGTTAATTCAGGTTATAAATTGCTCAAAAATAAATACGAAATTACTGGAGCTATACAGATACCATAAGCAGCTCAATTAAAGGAACAACCATGATTAATTTCACTTTAACTCAGTCTACACAACATGAATTTATACAAAATTTGGTGGACAACTAGAGCACATATAGAGATACAACTTTTATGTTTTGAGCTTCCATTAATTCAGCCAGGATTAAAACAAGCCAACAAAGTATCATGTTGATACCCTTACAGGAACCAGTCTCAATCAAATATATATATATATATATATATATATATATAGACTAAATCTTATAAAATTATTTATATAACCATAAATCTAAGATATAAATCTATAAGTTTCATGTTTACACTTCTCCAGAATTAGTCTCTATAGATATCAAAATCAGAGCACAAATTATTGCCACAACACAACCCAAACAACTCTAAACAACACTAGAACAATGGAGAAGAGATTACTTACCAAGAATAAATTAAATTGGAGTATTTTGGATGCAAATCTTGAGTTAAAGGATGAATGAAAGAGGCTGTTATGGGAGGAGAGGTGTTGGGTTTTGAATACATATCTCATACATACATGCAGCGGAAAATTAAAATTTTTTCAAAACCTGAAACCATGGATTCAACTCATGCCATCAAAGCTAATTAACCAAAATAGGGTTGAAGATGATTACCTTTGTGTTTTGGACTTGATTCTTCAGTTCCTCTTCTCGCCGGGTTATTGCAAACTACAACAATCCAAAAGAGATTGCCTCTACTGTTAATACATGCGAGGGAATGAAGACTGAAACTCAAGGGTGATGGTTAGAACAATCACAATGTGCTAGCAAAGTGAATTGTTCTTATGAGAGAGTATGAGAATTAAAACTCTTTTAATTTTGAAAGTAGCAGCCTACTTTTTTAGTTCTAAACATTAAGAATGGTATTTATAGGTGTCTCTTAAAATACTTTAGGGTTTAGAGTCCTACTCTAACCTAAAAACCCTTCCAAATTCAAAATCCACCAAAATAGGCTTAGTTTGGATGCTGTCAGCGCAATTTTGTACGGTTGTGCTAATCTCATATCGTGCATAAGTCGTGTAGTTTGCACGGTCTTGCTGTGGGTCATGCAAATCTACATGGTCATGCACAGTGCAACCCATCAGCACATACCCTGCCAGCATTCGACGGGCCTGTATGGGTTCATATCTGCAAAACTTTTCCACGATCGCGATAGCGTCCGACCCTAATTTCTCTCTATCTTTTGGATCATATCCAAAACCATTTTACTCATTCTTCACACTCTCAATGCATGTGACCCATTAGGTTCACGATTATATTGCCATCCAAATCAACACTTGATCTCGAGTAGATCAGAGAGGTATCTAGCAACACATCATGACCCCTAATTGACCAAAAAGTTAGTGGTTTGACTATGAATCTTTCCATAAATAAATTCCTTGCAATTCGTCCTTTCACCAAATTATACCCCACTCGGTTTAGAAAAAGGACAATGTATCAGCTCCTGCTAGACTGACTATGATGTAGGATGATATCAAGGTAGCTTTCCTTTAAAATTATTAACATACTTGATAAAAAGAATTAATTTATAATTGAAACTAATGAATCTAAAATGTTGTTTTGCATAGAGAATTCAATATTGATGATAATATCAAAATGAAGAATAATGTATCAAAAAATGATAGGAAGCAGTGGAATGATTTCAAATACTGTTTGTATACTAATTACATAAATAATAGTCTCGAGCATAAGACACGATTTGAGTTATATGATATTATCTCTGCTTAGGATTGGGAGGAGTTTAAGTTGGCAAATCAAGCAAAACAATATGAGGTACTAATTATTAAGTAGAATGCAATTTAAACCTAAAATTTATTTGATTTGATGGTGAAGGGTTTTGATCATGTATCACATACATATAACGCAGCGGAAAATAAAAATTTTCAAAACCCGAATCAAAAGATTTTCATGTGCCAATTAAAACTAATTTAATCAAAGAAAATTCAGAATTTATACCTTTATAATTT
>CATIWF010198405.1:0-25396 GCA_949630135.1 Balakata baccata
TTTGAATCCAGCATAATATTGCTAGATTTTATATCTCTATGCACCACCAATTGTTCCCATTCTTCTTGTAAGTAGAGCAATCCTGAGGCTAATCCTTGAGCAATACTGTACCTCATCTCCCATGTCAACAACCTATCTTTACTAAAAAGATGGGTATCCAAGCTCCCATTAGGCATGAGCTCATAAACAAGTAAAAGTTCCATTTTTTCATGGCACCAACCCAAAAGCTGCACTAAATTTCTATGCCTCAGCTGACTAATGATCCATATTTCAGATGAATATGCCCTTATCCCTTGCTTGGAGTTTGCTGATATCCTCTTCACTGCAACATATGAATCTAATTCCTTCAAAAATCCTCTATACACAGCACCAGATCCTCCCTCCCCAAGCTTCTCTTCCTCAGAGAAGCTATTCGTTGCGCGAACCAAATCAAAGTAGGAGAACTTTCGAGGGCCTGTACTCTTTTCAAAATTATCTATCGATAAATCGTATGTATTTTCATCATCTTCTCCCCTTCTACCCTTTTTCCACAAGAAAAAATATAGCAAAAACAATATTATGCCAACAAGAACACATCCAGCGACAGCTATGATTGCCGCCACAGGTCCTTCAACTTTGTTTGCTCTACCTTTTGATGCACCATGGACTGTTGGAATATCAATTATTGTTGGATTAGCTGTTGGTGCTATATCAGACAAGTAGTCGTTATCCTGCAAATTTGAAGTGAAATACCAGGAATAAAGACCATGCTTTTCGAAAGTGCTTCCTGTGGCAGCTGAGAAACCGATTTTAACCCATTCAGGCAAGTAGTCTCTCAAATCAATAGCATAAAAAAGATTTTGCTGAATTCCCTTAGCACCACTAAATCCAGAGAAGGTAACAGTTAAGCTTTTCAGAGTAGAATCATACTTAATTGAAGCAGAGATTCTACTACCGTTCGGTACCCTACTTAACCATAAGGTATTACTATTAGACACGACAGAGTTGATATTGATACCCACATGGTGGTAAGAAGGATCCCAGCTGTTGATGAAAGTATCAAATTCAACTGCAACAAACGGATATTTAGAGGATGTATTCTCCCTGGTAAGACCAAGACCACCACCGCCTGCCAATTTCAGAAATGGGAAATTCACCGCAGAAAGGAAGAAAGCCAAACCATCTCCATAAACTTGAAGCCTTTGCGAATCCATTGCAAAGGAGAAAGTGAGATTTCCTGAGGCCCTATCGCAAAGGTGAATTGGTTTACAGTATGTAACCCGGACAACACTGCCAATTGATGACTTGTTTAGCTCGTCTATGGTGAGCTGGACGATCCTTCTTGAAACTGTAGCATTTCCTTCATAGTTTATGCAGCAGCAGTTTGGTTTGAAGCTGGAAAAATTGAAAGTAAGGGAATTGATATATCTTAGCTTGAGGAAGAAAAGAATTTTCAGGAAAATGTCAGTGAACTTGCGAATAGCCATATGGCCAGGAGAAAATTAAGACGCAATTTACATATGTATATTGATGAATGAATAGGTTATATGCATTTTGCAGGCTGACTTGTTGAAAAGCCATAAAAAAACTGACTACACAAAATAATAATTATGCCAACATTAATGAATGAATTGAATATATTAATAGAAAATGTCGTATTTGGGTCCTGTTAGTTTTGAGAATCAAAATTACTCCACTTATAGAGCTCAAAAATTATTAAATTAAAATTATAGAAATAAACAATTATTGTTAATATTTTTTATAATCCAAACCTGAAACTGGATTGGCAAATTGCTCAATCTTGCTTTCTTGGTAACAGGGCCGGTGTTTGAATTGTTCAAAATCAATGTAAATTCATTATGATTTTTTTATTAATAAGTGCAGGACAAATTCCATATTTTTTCATATTCATACTAAAAAAGAAAAAAAGAAAGAAATTTTGGCCTTTTGTTGTTAGCTTATTCTTTTATTTAGGATCCAACTAAGCCATCTACATTTTACACACTAAAGAATGCAGAATAGCTAGAAAATGTAGTGACGGACTAACTCCATCGTTACTATTAATATGGAAAGAATAGAGGATTTGTAGGATGGAAATCTTGTGACGGATTCGTTCCATCATTAAAATGGTTGTTGAAAGTGGAGTAATTTTGAGGAAAATAGCTACGGACTAAATCCGTCGCTTGTTCTAGAGGCTAGTGACGAAGTTTTACTTAAGAAGAAAACAGCTCTACACATTGGTAATTTCATTTTGTTAATATTATCGACAGTTTATACTTCGTCGCCGATCATTTTTATAATATTCCCTACCTTTAGCGACAGCATCTCCGTTGATATGCCTACTCCGATTTTATTTCTGTTAAATATGAACGACGAGATCCGTCCTTTGTTGAAGGTCTGGCGGCGAAAGTTTTCTATCACTCGTAATTTCATTCTTATTAATGATTATCATCGGATTCCAATCCGTCATAAGCTCCGTTGTTGTAGTGGTTTTATCGGTAAATTCAATTATTTAAATTCCACTACTTCGGAGACTTTGTTTCAAAGGATCCTATAGAGAAACTGCCAATTTATTTATACTTGTTTTTCGTTAATATACCCAGCTTATAATTATTTGATATTGGACTCGTTATTAATTATTATTTGATTTTTTTATGTAAATTTTTTATTAATTTTTTTCATTATTCATAGTGAATTATAGGGTTATATGTTTATCTCAAATTTCATCAAATTACTAATTTGTCTATTATTAAGAATTATATATAAAATAGATGTAGTAAGTACTTTAATGTCATTTTATCTGTCCATCCTATTTCCAATCATCCACATACAATGCATATAATTTTTAATAATTAGATTCATCATTATTAAATAATAATAATTTTATCGAGCAAATTAATTTTAGTTATTTTTAATTATGATGTAATTAAGTCATATTTAATTTAAATACAAATTGTTAATTATATATTTGATTATTATATCATACTATATATAAAAAAAAATCACACCAATTATGTGACTCATTAATTATTTTGTCCACTATAGTTGTTAATTTATTTACTATATACTAATTATCTTGTCTATTATATTTTTTTACCGTGCCTTTCTAATATTTTTTTTATCATCCAATGTTTTATCATGAAAATCTAAATTATTATGTTCTGAATTACCAATATCAAAAGGCCTCTTACAAATTCGGACAGAAAATACTAATTATGAAATTTATATTATCAAAAGAAAGAGAAGTAAAAGAAGTATCCACGATCTACTGCACCAATCCTTTTTATCTAGATATTATAGTATTCAATTCAATAATCATTATTCACTTAAAGATGCAACTTCCACCAATTTAATTCTTTATTATATAGATTTAATGCAATAGGATAAGTTTGCTGATAATTTGAACTATTAATTAGGATTCTTATAAAAAGAGCACGAGTAAATTTTTAATATTAGTGATTTATTTTTTTTATATATAACACATAAATAGACTTAGATTTCTAATTAATGAATTATTAATACTACTTACTAATAAATTAAATTATTAAATAATAAAATTAACTTAATTAACTAATACAATTATATTGACTTTTAGGTAAATTTATCTGTTCTCTCTTATGTCGATTTTTATATATAATATAATATGATGACATGAAAATGCAAACAAAACAAATATGCAATAGCAAAAATAAATAAATAAATCCAAAAATCTTCTGTACTTGTCCATTTCTGAATGTCATATTACTGTCTTTTACATTTTCCTGAGAAATATGTAAAATAAAAAAGCCAGTATTTATTATTAAATTTATGATATAATGAACGTAAAAATAAAAATCTTGTTATGTTATTATTAAAATTAGATAATATTACTGTTTGAGATTCATTTAAAGCAAAATAATTTTAAAAAAAAGTAATATGTTGACTTTTTGGTGGGCTTAGTCCACACTTCAAATGGATAGGGCCGCAACATATGGGTTATTAGTCTCCAAGTGTTCATGGAAGCCTTACATTCAAAATGCCTGAAACCTTATATCATGCATCCATAGAGTATTATGCATCAAGAGTCTATCACACGTGTAAGAACCGATAACAATTTTGTAAATAAAATAAATTTACACATTTATTAAACACATAGTGACAATTTTATAAATATTTATCACCGGTTATTAAAAAATGTTCATTACTTTACTGATAAATATTCATTAGTTTATTAAGAAATGTTCATTATGAATAAAGTAAAATTTTATTAGTTTATTACTATAAAAAATTAAATAAAATAAAATAATATTAATTATATTATATACACAATGCATCTTTATCAAGAGGATTTACTAAATTTATATTTATAGATCAAAATAAAAAAATCGTAAATATTTATCATCCAGTTATTGAAAAAGTTTCATTACTTTATTGAGAAATATTAATTAGTTTATTAAGAAATTTTCATTATGAATAAAGTAAAAGTTCATTAGTTTATTACTACAAAAATTAAAGAAAATAATATAATATTCATTAAATTATATACACAATACATTTTCATCAAGAGAATTTAATGGATTTATATCCATAGATCAAAATAAAAAAATCGTAAATATTTATTATCCATTTGTTGAAAAAGTGTTTATTATTTTATTGAAAAATATTCATTAGTTTATTAAGAAAAGTTCATTGTGAATAAAATAAAAGTTCATTAGTTTATTACTATAAAAATTAAAGAAAATAATATAATATTCGTTAAATTAAGTTTATTAGCAATGAGGTAAAAGATTCATTAATTTATTGAAAAATGTTCATTACGAATGAAGTAAAAGTTCATTAGTTTATTAATAAAGGTTCATATCTTATATTAATATAAGTTTATTTTATTTTTTTGTGTACTTAATTTTATAGATATTTTCTTGTATTTTGATTTGTAGGTATGAATTAATTGAATCATCTTTAAAGAAACTCAAAATATAACAAAAAATCGAGACAAAATCCATCGAAAAAATAACAAATCGAGACAAATCACATATGAAAAACACAATAACTAATGATTTTATTTTAAAATAAAATGAACATTTATCGATAAAATAATGAATCTTTTACTAATAAGCTAATAATTTTTTTACTAATAAACCTATATTAACAAGTAAATATGTATAAGTTTGCTTTATTTATAAAATTGTCACCGTATTTTATTACTACTTTCACGCATGTGAGGTTCATAATATTCTGTGTACCAGGTCCACAATATAATTTGCCTCAAAGACCTCAAACCGACTAGTAGATCAAGGAATATAATTTTTTTTTTTGGAGAAAATTATTATTTATTCTCAAATTTGATATATTGTATTAGTGCTCTTTAAGGTTCAAAAATTATACAATCAATATCTTTTTTTCATTATATTCTACTAATATATTCTTCTGTTAGATTTTTAATTAGAAAAATATTAAATTGCAGTAAAATGACTAAACAATATTTTCTAATATTAATATCTAAAAGAATCTAGAAAAAATTACTGTTTCACCCCCTGAAGTATAACATACTGAGGTATATATATAATTCAATCAATAATTAATTATTATATTATGAAAAGTATATATTATATAAACGTTTGAAAATATATATACACTACAAGAAAAGTGTGAAACTGCCACAGAAATTCGTGACGGATCAGAATTGTATCCATAATTTGCGACGGAATTTTCTGTTGCTGCGGTAATGGTAAGTTTTATAGGGCTTATAGATGACAATAATCCATCGCTAATTTTGTAATGCTTTATTATTATGAAGAACTTGCAAAACTGCCGCTACAATTTAGATGTTTTTATTTTAATGACGAATTGGAGGTGGATCCGTCGCTAAAGTTGTATTTTAGTGAGAGTCAACGACAGTATCACTTTCGTTGCGACCTTTGTCTTAGGTTTATTTTTTTGAATAACTTGTGACGGTTACCTACTCCTCGCTGATATTCTTTTTTGTTTTACTATAGCAGCGGATAGTGAATACGTTCCTAATTATATAAATGTAAGTGTTTTCAATGTTTGCATCTCCATTGAGATTAATATCCTTAGTATCAGAGCTGAATTTTGCGAATGTGAAAGTAGTGTTATCTGTTTGTGTTTGGTTGGTGATGAAAGGAAAGTAAACATGAACAAGATTAAGATTGTGTAGAAGGATAAATGTTTTGGTGGTTCAGTATGAAAGTAGAGTATGTGGGTATGGATAGCCATGGTTGTTTTGGGAGTAACAGAAAAGTTGCAGCTAATACTATTTTTTTTTTTATAAGCATAAACACTTAGCAGAATTGCATCTCGTGGCCCATTTGACTTGTTCATCTGCTGGCTTAGCGTGCAGACTACGGGCTTCAGCCTTCAAGTCTTCGTCAATATGTGCACATAGATTTATGAATCTCATGTAGCTGTAGCCTGTAAGGCTTGTATCTTCTTGTATTCCCCATTCTATCCTCTGTCATCTCCCTTCTCAGTTGGCATCTATTGTAACACACAAAAGAGAAAAATAATATATATGTACAATTCGTTAGGTAAATGAGTCTTGGATCTAACTCTTCCCAAAAACTAGTTCAAGAGGGGAGAATTGTCTAGACCTTATAAATAGTAGTTTAGAGTTACAATTAAGAAATGTGAGGTATTCACTCTTAGGCCTGTTGTTGTCTACTAAAAGTTAATTAGATCAGAAAATTACTAAACAATTTTTTCTAATATGTTTAAAATAATCTAGAAAAAATTATTATTTCCCCCATGAACTTTGATATATTGTAGAACTCTGATATTAAAAAATTATACGATTAGTCTGGTTCTTATTTCTGTATTAAATAGAATATAATAAAATGGAGGGTCCAATTGTATAATTTTTGAACCTCATGAAATACTACTGTAATAAATCAAATTTCAACGGTAAATATTAGTTTTCTCATTTTTTACCGTTTTAGTTAGGATTTAACTTCTGGAACTATATTGAAGTGATTTCCACCAATCAAAATTCCGTAAGTACTAGTATTATTAGATTTAAAATTTAGGGATATTTATTTAATTTAAAAGATGCCAAATTATGAAAAGTCTGCAATCAACTGCCAACTGTAGTAGGCAGTTACAATTAATTGTTTCCTGCAAAATACGATTTATAATCCAATAGCTTATAAAATGAATAATTTTGTATCATAACAATTATATTATGGTTATTTGAATAATTTTATTCATGTTAATGAAAATGAAACACACAAAAGGATATTAACCTGTATAGTTATATCATAGTAATTGGTTGTTTATAAAATGGAAATGAATTGTCATAATAAATTCTAATTAATGTAATTTGTTGTTTCGTCTTCAACTTGTTACTGTATGGATAGTGTATTAAGGCCCTAAAAGCCAGAAGCCATACTATCCACACAATGAATTAATGTCTAATCACCATTGACATGAGTAAACCTACCAAGTCTTTCTAAATTTAAAATATACTATTTGCAAGTTAATTTAAAGTGTATTGGATAGAATTTCGAATGACGGTAAAATATTTTTTTCTAAAGCATTTAAGATAGTAATATGCTCGGAGCATAACTCACAATTTCTGATTAAATTGAAAGAAACTTATGTAACTTATCTACCCAATTTTGAATTAGATCTATCAAGTCTTGATCGTACGTGGTCCTCATAAATATTCTCCAATTATTTTTTCTGTTTGATACAAAAATATTGTCCAAGTATCATCTTTATGACTCTACATAATTACATCAACTTAATATTTAAATTAATTTATGCTTTGCTAACTCATGATTAAATAATGATGTGATAGTTCTTATAACCGATTTATTATTATTATTATTACTATTATTATTATTTTGGTATCCAGCCCGCAATGGAATACTACCAAATGACATTTTATCAGGGATGGAATTTGGAATAAAATTACATATATCAGCCTAATTAAACTTTTGTTCCCCAAAGAAACATAAACGAAAAACAAAAAAGAAGGCAAGCACAGATACTTGATAATCCACCAGCTAGTTCTAGCTTAGCTAATTGGATAACAGCTGGGAAAGACTAATAAGTAGAACCATAATTTGTTGAAGAGCTAGTGTTGGAAGTATTTCCAAGAGATATAGATCCAGAAAATGCATAAAGTTTTTCTTGGTAAGATGCAACGTTTGATGGTAGTGGCATTTCTGTGGGCAATACAGGCAGTGAAGCCTTCCCATTGAGCACATCAATTGCTTCCCCAATCAGAGGGCGATGAGAAGGATACGGATGAGCACAGCCAAGCCCAACAACAATCAATTTTTCCATTTCTTCCAAAACATAATCTTGGCCTAACTGTGAATCAGCTGCAGCAAAAATGTTCCCTCTGCCATAGTGATCCCAAACCCACTCCACCAATTTCACTTTATATCTCTTACCAGAAATGCCTTCAACTTGTTTAAAAGCAGGCTTTCCCGTGGCTATTTCCAAAGCAACAATGCCGAAGCTGTAAACGTCAGATTCCTTGGTCGCCTTGCTGGTTTCCAGATACTCAGGAGATACATACCCATCTGTTCCAATCAATCTTGTAGTACTTAATCCATCTTGGCCGTGCTCGACAAGCCTAGCTAGCCCGAAATCACCGAGTTTTGCTTTGAAATTCGTGTCCAGCAAGACGTTGCTCGATTTGATGTCACGATGGAGAATGCACTGCTCACAGTCTTCCTGCAGGTATAATAAAGCTGACGCCAAACCCAAAACTATACGATACCTCTTGTCCCATGTCAACAGGCCTGTTTTGTTGAAAAGATGGAAATCCAAACTCTGATTTGGCATAAACTCATAAACAATGAAGAATTCTTGCTTGTTGCGGCACCAGCCGAGGAGTTGGACCAGATTCTTGTGTCTCAATCTGCTGATGGCCTGTACTTCTGATGAATAAGCTTTCAATCCTTCCTGATATTCTGAATTTATCCTTTTGACAGCAATTCTTGAGCCTCTGTCAACCAAGTAACCCTCATAAACCCTTCCGGATCCTCCCTTTCCAAGCAATCCATCCTCGAAGAAATTATTCGTTGCAATCACCAATTCGTCGAACGAATAACTCCTCGGTCCTGTCTTAATCTCAAATTCATCTTTTGTAATTCTTTCTTCTGATCTCTTTCTTCCCCTCTTCATCCAATAGCAATACCAAAACACACCCAAAACTGCAAAATCCAAAACTAGTACACCACCGGCCCCCACCATAGCCCATATCCAACCTTTATTCCTCCCCTGTATCTTGTTGGTTAATTTCTCGTCATCAAGTTGCAAGCTGGAGACAAACAGCCAAGAGTAAATCTCATGCTCTTCAAAAAATTTCAAACTGGTTCCCGCTGAGAACCCAAAAGTAACCCACTCTGTTAAACGTTCCCTTAAATCTACTATATAGAAAAGATTGTAGGAATAATTTTTGATATAACTGTTCATGTAACCATTAGTGACAGAAACACTTAAATTCTTGGAACTAGAATTATAGTCAATCCTAGCATCAATTCTTCCTCCATTAGAAATATCATTGTAGGTCCATGGCACAACTTTTGCAGAAGCCACTGTGTCAATATCAATACCGATATGTTCCCTCCTATCTTCTGGGTCGACATAATCATCACTCCATGTTGTGTCAAATTCGACAGCGACAAAAATGGGTCGTTGAGTATCGGCGTTCGGCTGGTTACTTGAGAGACCAAGATATGCTGGTCCAGCAGTAGACGGGAGTTTAGTGTCATTAGGAGCAAGAAAAAATGTCATGCCACTTCCTTTGGTTTCATTGCCATGAGAGTTAATAACGAAAGAGAACTGAGTGGTGAAATCCGCAAGATTACCGGAGGACGTATCCCAAAGATGAAGTGGTTTGATATATGTGGCTCGACCCATGCTTTGATTACTAGATGTTAAGTCACCAAAGCTTTTCGTAAGTTGAATGCATTTGTTTTCTGTATAATTTGCATCTCTTTCCAAGATGATATCCTTCATTCCAGAACTGAACTCTGTGAATGTGAAGGTGGTGTTATCTGTGTGAGTTTGGCTGGTTATGAAAGGGAAACTAAACAAAGAGAAGATGATGATTGTGTAGAATGACAAATGTTGTGGAGATTGAGGGTAGAAGTGTATGTGGGCATGGATAGCCATGGTTGGTATGGGCGTAACAGAAAATTTGCAGCCATAATACTATTTTTATAAGCATAAACACTTGCGTCCGTTTGACTTGGTCATTTACTGGATTAGCGTGCAGATTACGGGCTTCAGGTCTTCGTCATCTTAATTGTGTATTGATTCGTCAACGTTACTAGTTCAATAATTTTTCTATTTGTAATTATTTTCCAATTTTAATTAGAAAAAAATTAAGAATATATTTCTATTATCACCTTTTTCCTTTTCATGATTTATTTTTTTTCATTTTCACTTTTTTATTCCTTTTTATCAAGTTCAATTAAAAACTATGACGACTAAGATTGACTGAAGAAATATGCGGTTTAACCCAAAACTATGAAGACCAAAGGATGTGTCATCAAGAATCAGCCGTAGCCAATTTTCGCGGCCAAATTCAACCGTTTGAAACTATTTGGAGGTTTTAAAATTTTGCATTCAATTTTATTATTTATTTAAAGCTTAATCCATTCTCAACCCCTATATTTTTAAAAATTTCTCAGATTGTCCTCTAAATCAATTTTTGGTACCAATTGTCCCCTCAATTTTGTTTTTGAATCAACTTGCCCTTACAATTGAAAAAAAAGGTAAGATGGTGCCACAATAAGCACATGTGACAGCTGAAATCTGATTTTAAGATTAAAAAATTTATCTTTTATGGCAAAAGTTTCATAATTATCCATTAATTTTTTTGTTTCTTCAATTTAAATTAAACCCCACTTTTTTTTTTCTTTCTTTCAAAATCACTCTATTCCTTGCAACCCACTAATCTCAGAAAGTTGTTTTCTTTCTCGGGTAAGAAGACAACATAAGATAAATACTAGACAAAATGTAGAGGCAGGTGAGTTTGACTGCAAAAAATTGAGTGGTCCATATTCCATAAGAGAACCTTTTCCATTTATTGAAAAACATTAGATAAGACAATTTGTTTCATTTAATGCAAAGGAAAACGATCCTCATGTCACAATTTTTCAAAACAAATGAACAATACATTATTTTCCTATTTTAGTAGTTGAAAAATAATAATTTAGCTGCTTTAATTAAAAATATTTGAAAAAATTAGTTGAAAAGATAATTGAAAAATATAAAATGATATAAAAAATATATTTATATTAATAAAAAAATATTATATAAAATTATATATATATATATTATATTATAAAAATTATATTAATATCTTGTCTCAATATAATAAATACGTTTACCTTTATTATCTAACATTTCATATATATATATATATTAAATAATTTAATAATTATATTATATATAATTTAATAGTTATATTTTATTACAACATGTCATTTTATAGAAAAAGTAAGGCTATATAAAGGGAAAGAAAAAGAAAAATTTTACTAGTTTTTTTTGGATGCTAATTCTATTAGCTTATTTTTTTTGGAGATTATAATTTACCTTTTTTCTAAATAAGTTACTTTACCAAATACAGATTATTGATCAAATATATATATATATTGTCAAAGTAGATTATAAGTGTTATCAATAGGGGTGTAGATAAACCAAATCGCTCGCGAGTTATTCGGGTCTCGGTTCGAAAAAAAGCTTGTTCGCGATCGTTTGTTAAGCTTAACGAGCCGAGTTCGAGCTCAAATTCGAGCTTGAAAATCTTATTGAGCTTGAGCTCGAGTTTGATATTGTTTAGTTTGTTAGTTCATAAGGGATCACGAACGTATCCGTTTAAAAGCTCGTGAACGTGTTCGTTTAAAAGCTTGAGAACGTGTTCGTTTAAAAGCTCGCTAACGTGTTCGTTAAAAACTCGTTTAGGAGCTCGTGAATGTGTTCATTTAAAAGCTCGCAAACGTATTCATTTAAAAGTTTGTTTAGAGCTCGTTTAAGGTTCATTTAAAATTCATTTATATTATATTTTGTTATCGAGCTCAATTTCGAACTCGAGCTTTTGTCATTATTTGTTAACGAGTCGAGCTCGAGCTCGAGCTCGAGCTTTTGTCTTTATCTGTTAACTAGCTGAACTCGAACTTAGTTCGTTAAGTATAATAAACGAGATTTTCATGAGCCGAGCTCAAGCCACTTGCAAGCTCAATAATTTTTAAATAAGTCGAGCTCGAGCTCAACTAGAAAAGATTGAATCGAGCTCAAGCCCGTAATATATTTAAACGAGCCGAGCTCGAACTCATCAATATTCAGCTCGGCTCGATTAGAGCCCTAGTTATCAAACAATATCTAAGCGTCCATTTGATTCTCCGAAAAGAAAAAAGAAAAAAAGGAAAGGAGCAAGATAATTTTGTTAAAAGGAAGCGCTTCTCTTTGTCCACTTTTTTTGTTCTAATTTTTTTAGCAAGAATCAAACAGTATCTACTTCTTTATATCAATCAAAAGTAATTAACTTTGCTTAGTCCTTTTTCATTTCATTCCTAGAATTTAACTAAAGGATGTAAATTTTCACATTAAAAGAACACAAATTTTGAACAAACAGAACCAAACCAGGAACCAATTTGGTAACTTCGAACCGAACATATAAAAAGCTCTAAGCAAATAGAATTTCCAGCAAACCAACTACGAAACTTTCTTGAGATTTTTTAGTCAAACAGGAAAAATAGCACATACCCATTTCAACTTAAGAAAGGCAGAGCCTCAGAGATGCCATTGACAGAACCACCAGCCTCTTCAACACCAAGTACTGCGTGTCGGTGCTCCACTTGGCCTAGAAATCCAAAAAAGAAAACAACTTTATGAGATTAAAGGGTAACTAATCTGAGATTAGTGGGTTGTGAGTGAGGAAGAGAGTAATTTTGTAAGAAAGAAAAAAAAAGGATTTAAATTGAAAAAACAAAAAATTAATAGGTAACTGTGAAACTTTTGCCATAAAAATGAATATTTTAATCTTAAAATCAAATTCCGGCTGCTGGATAGCTTATGGTGGCACTATCTTATCATATCTTCATATCATATTATATTATATCATACATATAAAAGTATGAACATAGAGATAAAAAATTATGAAAAAATCAATTTAATTGTATTAGTTAATAGAATTAATTAAAAAATTTGGAAAAAATGATTAGTTATTAATTAATTGGATTAATTTTATCGTTTAATAATTTTAAATAAAAAAATATAAATGATTAGTTTATCCCTATCCAATTTTGTTTTAATCCAACCTACAAAGGGAAAATCAAATCAAATTTTTAGAAAATAAAATAATATATAAATAAATAAATATAAAAATTACGGTTAATATAATATCAAATCTTGGTTAGAATTTTATTTTTAACTATCACTTAATGCCATTAGAATTCCAACCCTTAGTTTAATTGTTTTAATCCAACCTACAAAGGGATAATCAAATCAAATTTTTAGAAAATAAAATAATATATAAATAAATAAATATAAAAAATACGGTTAATATAATATCAAATCTTGGTTAGAATTTTTTTTTTAACTATCACTTAATGTCATTAGAATTCCAACTCGTAGTTTAATTCTTAATTATCACTTTTAATAATATTAGGATTCCAACCCAAATTATGGCTTTTCTTTCGTTCATCAACTTTCAGTTGGATTGGGATTTTTTGTTTTACTTTATCTTTAATTCTTCAATTTTAAGTTGGTAATAAAACCCACGAAAAAAGGTCTTTTTGCCTTTTTCCTCTTTCTTTTGGGTTTTTTTTTTTCTTTTTTGCTGCTGTTGTTGCTTATTCTAGACATTGTGTTTTCTACACATTATTTTTTGGTTTGTTATTTTCCCTACAACAATGATCATGGTTAAAGGAATCAAGAAAAATTATAATGAGCAATATTCAACCATTGATTCTCTTCATGAAGGGCAAAAAATATTTGCTATTAAGGTTTCACTACTCCAGATAGTTTTAACAGATATCTCTCAAGATCGTCAACTTAAAAAAATTAATTTTAGTTAATGATAAGGTAAGTTTTAAATTAAAATGTCATTACACATATATTATGAATTTATTTCCCATAAAAATTTCTTACTTTGTTATTGATTTTGCAGAGTATTAAAATTGCTACAACTATTTGGAGCAATTGGTTTGAAAAATTTAAAGATTTTTTTGAAGTTGGAAATACTTACGTCATTCGCACTGACTCTGTTAAGAAAATCAACTAAATATTCCACAATATCCATAAGGACATTGAGTTGAATTTTAATTTGAATACTCTTATTATATATCATCAATCAAAGATATCTCCTGAAATTTTATCTAACAATTTTAGTTCTTTTGATACTGTACACGATAGTACTACCAAAAAAGAAAATAAAATGTTAGGTATGTTACAATTTTTTTTTATAAATAAAACTAAATAATTAACTTTAAATTTTTACATCATATATTGTATTTAATAATAATTTTATTTTATATAGATTTTTTTGCTGTTGCAATTCATGTTCAACCAGCTTTTTTTTTTACAAAAAAACAATATTATCGAAAAGGCATTACCATCCTTACTCCAAAGTGATTTATTCTATCCACTTTATTTCATTTTTATTTTACTTTTATTTGTAAAAATTAGTAATTACTAATATAATTATGTATTTTTTTTATTATTTTGTAGTTTACAAAAATTGCAATTGATTCTTTGTGATGATCTAGCACAAAAAGAGGGTGAAATACTTGAAGATTTGGTGAGATATAGTGATGATAAGCCTATTATTACAATATCAAATGTTAAATCTTCAGTTTTTGAAGTTAAGGTTCACAAACTTTCAACCTCTCCTTTGCAATTCCCACATGCTTTATATCATTTTCTTTTAAAGCTTTACTGAATTAGAGCAATAAGCCAATAAATAACAAAGAAACTTATCACTTTTCTTACCCCATGGAGCAAGTTAGAAAACAGATGATGTCCATTTTAGCAGTTTTAATTGCTGAATTTTTCAGTGGCGACATATAAATAGATACAGTAATTCTAATAGGTTATACTAGAAAATTGAAAGCCGTCCTGTGGAATGATTTTATTACTAGCAAACATGTCAAAGTTTGCATATTTATCATCACACGAGCTACCCATGTAATCGACTCGAGACAAAAACTCTTTTCTACTACTTAATATTTGAATAAACCCAAAAAGAAAATATAATTACATAGAATAAATAGATTAAAATTAAAAGATATTTGGGTTGCTTAAGGGCTTTGATTCACATAATCTTCTCTCTATTATAATAATTCTTGCAAGGAGTGAGCACTCTTTGAGGGGACAAATATGCATCCTCAGCATCCTTTTATGTTAAATTACCAATTTATTATCATATTAATAAATATAATTGCATTGATAAAAAAAATGTCTTTGCTTATTTTTAAAAATATTTTATATGTCCCTGGTTCTTTATTCATAATTATTTTATTATCTTTATTTAATGCAAACTCTCTTTTTTTTCCCATATACATTATCTACAATTGTCGATCAATCATTTTAGTACCATCCATATCAATCCAAATATGATTGAAGTTGATGAGTTACGAGACACATAAGTAAATAAAAACACGTGAATAGTATTAAAGAAAAAATTCCAATTTTTTTCCTAAATATCATAAATGCTAATTACTTTTTTCTTGTGTTTAGTTACAACATCAAAATGTTGGGTAAAAATGAGACAAGTTTCTTAACAAATGAGAAACGAATAAAGAAAGCACCACAAATAATTTTGAAGGAAGCAAAAGAAAAGGTTTTTCGAGTAACCAATATTACATTTTTTGGCCTTCACATAAAGTATATGTTTTATTGTAATAATATTATTTACTTTTAAAATTTTAGGGACTTAATGTTGTTTTAAAGCAAAAATTGACAACAAACTTTTTGGTTGGTATGAGTCTTGCAAAAAATGTGTTTGTAAAGTTTATCCCATCGGAGTAGAAGATAAATTTAAATGTTACAAATGCAAGAATCAGGATGCAAACTATATTCTAAGGTATGGAGCTTATGATTACAAACAATAGTTAAAATGATTAAGTTGTTTTTACATTTATATTTTATAGGTATATGTTAAGATTTGAAATTTATGATGGAGATGTCTTTGCTCGGGTGACTTTATACGACAATACTCAAATTTTGATGGAATGCACAGTGAAAGAATGTAAACAATCAATACATGTTCGCTCATGCTCAATTATAAATTTGTAAAATATACATAATTTTTAATTGATTTTACTTTTTAATTTTTTTAATAGGAAAAACAAGAGAAAAGTGAATACTACAAAAAAAATTGCACCAAATACATGATGAAAATAGAGAATATAATTTCCTTGCGAGAAAAATATTGATGTTTTAGATATAGTATTTTATTCATTTATTTTTGAACATTACATAAAACAATTATCTTTAGATTTGATTCTATAGTTTAGAGCTTTGGATTAATTTTTTTTATGTTTGATGAATAGTTTTTGGGTCATAATGAAAAAATTTTCAATTTTCTATCTTAGCCTGCATCGTTTATAATTTTTATATATTTATCCCAATATTAATATTACTTTATAATATTACTAGGAAATTTATAATTATCAATATTCATAAGAAATTTATTGAATTGCAGACATGCTTTGATACAAAATCACCATAAATGTGCATAAGTAAATAAATATCTTATGTGTATGATTAGAAATAATGTAATTCATTAAATTTAAAAATAATTTTATTCTTATGCGTGAAATGACCTAAACTTCACATTCAAATAATAGTTATTTAATTTCTATATTTTTCAACTAACTCGAGCCACACCTAATTCTTATCAAATTAATAGTATTTTCCAGTTTCTAAAACAAGGGAAAAATAAAGTTTGATAAAACTCATATTTATTATATAAAAAATCTCGCTCTTATGTTGGAAAATTAGCATCACTTGTGGAAAATTTACATAAATAAATATATATTAAATTACAAAAAAATAATGTAAATCATTAAAATTTAAAATATTTTTATTCCCATGTGTGCAATGACCTAAACTTCACATTCAAATAACAGTTATTTAAGATAATTGTACTGCATTACAAGCCTATCGAGCTAGAATCCTATTGAGATTTCAACTGAGACCCAAAAGAAAGATATATAGCAGGATAAAGAATAGGAAGAAAATAAAAACAAAAGGGACCGAAATTAGGAAATAAGATAAGTTGGTAAAATACATCTCTTTTAATTGAAGTTGATTTTGATACGAAGACTGGTGGTTATATAACTCTCTTTTGTGCTGTTTTTTTTTTTGCCTGTTTTTTCTTTTTTTGCGTAAGGAATCCAATTTCACATTAAATAGGGAAAAGGAAAAAAAAAATTCAGCTCAACAACTAGCCCTTTGTAACAGGTCTTTTTTGGCTCTAATCTACTCTATAACTTCTTTACTTTATTGCTCTTTTTTAGTTTATTTTGTTCCTTTTCTTAGGTGAAGTTCTTTTTTATTTTATTTTATTGCACTACTGTTGAAAATTTTGCATTTCAATGTGTATTGACATCTATTAATTCATTTGCTTTCTACAATATTAGCCATTACTATTTTCCACTGCTCATAATTAACTATACTGTTCTTATTAATTTTTTTTTTGTAAACAAATTATTGAGAATGGAATGATATGGTTGAGTATTGCGTCTTTGAATTTTTTAAAACATTACAAGATAAAAAAATAATAACTAAAATTCCGCTAAAGTTATTCTTTAATTTTTAAAACTTCCGCTAAGCTGAGTCAAAAAAAAAATTTCTGCTAAAGTCAATTAATTTATATCATAATATTTATATTATGGTTATTTAAATTTTATTTATCATATTAAATGAAAATAGAGGATATTAACATCCATAGTAAGATAAAAGTGACTGGTTGTTTATTAAATGAAAATGAGTAATACTAATGCATGATTGATTGAGTTAGTTTCGTACCTTTTTTTTTTTAAGTAATGTCTTGAATTCGAGTATTATGTATAGAAAAAAAATATATGTTAATAGAGTTTTCTCTTATAATAGATCCATAGTTAGCTCAAACTGAATTAAATAAGATCTATAAATTTTTAGAGACCGATCAGTAATTAAAAAAAATAGAAATGAGTAGTCAAAATAAATTCTCATTAATGTGATTTCTGGTTTCTTCTTCAAGTTGGTACTATGAATAGAGCAAGAGGCCATACTGTCTACATAATGAATTAATGTCTAAACACCATTGACCTGAGTAAACCCACCAAGTCTTGGTCATACATGGTTCTAGTTTAGCTACCTCCCACTTTACTCCTAAATTACTCCATTCTATTCTAACGTCGTTAAAAAGTCTCTTCATAAAAATTAAAAATGTTATTTAATTAATAGACTTCTATTCTAACATTGTTAAAAATTTTTTTACAAAGATTAAAAATATTATTTAATAGGTATAATTATAGATATAAAATGATTATTTTAAAAAGATTATAAGTAGTAATGAATTATAATTATTCTAATGAGACTCATTTATCTAAAACCAAGTAATTTAAAAAGTCAGTTAATGTAGAATAAATTCTATTTTCTTAAATGAATAGAACGAAAGGAGTAAAAATAATTATAGAAAAATTCTTAGATACATTTAGTATATTATATTAATTTAATTACATAGTGATATATATGCAAATTTATTAATTATTATATTTACATCAACCAATATGAATAAACATTAAATATGTATAATTGTTTGATTAAATTAGATAACATGATAGATTGAGGGCTACTTAAGAATTATTTCTCCACAATATAATTTATTAGTAAAAGTAAACATCACTCATTTTTTAGAAATTACATTCCGTTCACTATTTTACTTATAACATGTTTTATCAAAATTGTTTCAATTATTTTCATTTAGTTCAACCCATCAAATACTGAATGCAAATGTTACGTCTATCCATCTCATAAATATAGGGGTTTTTTTTTTTTTTGAATAACAGTATAAAATTCATTCATAATAAAGAAATCAGTGGAGATCTATAATTAAAGATAAAGTGACATCTAAAAACAATTTGGATTTGATAAATACTTTTGTTAATAATAATAATAATAATAATAAGTTGATAGAGGAGAAAAAACAAGATTTTTGTAGTCATTATCTCTAAGGGGTCAAGCTATGAAGCTATTGTCCTTTTAGACAAATTAAACTTGACAACTACCGATAAAAATATCTTCATCTAGACATAAAACCATACAAAGCATTTGTAATAGGGTATTGTACCTCATAATAGATGAAAAAAAAAAATCAAACTTCACAATAGATGAGGACATAGATGTAGGTCCCAAAATAGTTCAAGAGGGGAGGTGCATTGAGATTTTAAAGAATTTATGGCTTTTGTAAAATGATCTTAAATGTTTTTCGATCTCAAAAATCAGAATATCAAACTTGAAAATAAAAGGAGAATAGCTTGACACAATTCAATTTATAATGGTTCAGTACCCTTGCCTATCTCTATTCCTCAAAACACATTCTTGAGAGTTTCTCTCCACTAATGATTCTTTTCAAGGGCAATAATCAAGCTAATTATAGTCCTAAGCAGAGCTAATCTAAGCTCTTACTTACAAGCATAAGTTTTTACAAAACAAAACTTATCAAACACTTGATTAGCTTGTAACCCTAGGTGCTAAACAACCTAAAACAAGTTTTACAGCTCTACTTGTAAATTCACAGCTTAATCACACTTTTATCAAGCTCGAATTTGAAAAACTAAGAGCCAAAAGTGAAGAGAATGTCAATTATAAAGTTCAAGTAGAAAGAAAAACTTTGTAGGAGATAAAGAACATTTGTCCTTAATGAATATTGTGTTTTCCAACCGTCAAAATATCTTTTCAATATGTATTTATAGTTTTTGAGTAAAAAACTAACCACTAGAGACAAAAAATTACTTTAACAAAACTAGCTGTTATTTTTGTCTTTTAGCACAAACTGTCAGTGCACGATTAGCATACTCTTAGAATACTAGGTTTCTAATAGTTAAAAAAGAACATTTTAATTTAATACTTGTCTAATACTTTTTAGCTTCACTTTTGACACACACTAATGACTTTACAAATTGATCCTTAAATATATTGTTGTTATATATATGCTTTTTTCCTTGAATAATATTTATCTTTCATCCATGTTGTAATTTTGAATCTGAAATTGAAATAATAAAGTGACAAATTCTAATATTATGGTTTTATAATCATTAAAATTTAGGACTTAAGTTAATTTAGCCTTTGAGCCAACAACATATATTCATTATGAAGAACACAAAACTAAATTTGAATAAGAAAAACATAAAAACACCAAAACAAATTATAGATCTTCAGTGAATGATGAAAGATATGATATTATTGTGCATAAAATGAAGAAAAATGATGAAGGGAGAGCTACTGCCGGCGGTAACCCTAAGAACAAAAAGAAAATAGAAGACGGCTTGAATTTTTTGAGATCGAGGAAGGGAGAAGGAGAGGAGACGGGTAGTGAAAAACACAACTCAAGTTAAAGAAAAGAACTGTTAGACATAGGGTTATTTTTATTAACGACTAAAAAATAATATATTCTTTTTTTTTTTTTGTAGATAAAAACAATATATTCTTTAATATACTGTTATATTAATAAGAGACATTAAAAAATTAAAAAACATAATAATTCATATTTATCTATAAGAAGACATGATTTTTTCAAAGAGAAGTGAACCTAATATAGTTGGTTATGTTCCAATCATTCTGGTCATCATTTTTTATTTTGAGGCTTAATATTGAAACTTACATGCATTTTCGTTATAATGTAATTTAGAAAATGAAATTTGATTTCTTTTATAATTCCTATCAAGAATCAAGCTCTTTATTTACATAAATGAGTTCTTTCATTTCTTCTCAAATTTACATTTTCTCCCTTTCCTTTTTCTCGTCTTTCACTCTTATGTATTAATCTATAGAGCTTTCTGCTTCAAGCATTTTGGATTTTGCATATATATTAATATATTGCATTTTAAAATTAATTTTTCTTCTATTCTTTTTTTTTTTGAAAAATCAAAAAAGAAAATCTAAATATTTCACGGTCTTTAATTTCAAGTTTAATTAGATTATATAAATAAAGCCATAAACAAACAAACAACAACCATTAACACTATTGAAAATATAAATGGCCAATTAGTTCCCAAAAAGTCTTTCATCAATTTCCAACATGCATAATTTCCAAAAAACTACATCAACTTTTCCATAAAAAACAAAACCAGCATAGCACCAGCACCCACTGTAGCCCATAGCCAACCTATACTCTTCCCTTGTGCAGTGGATATGACTTGTTGCGAGCCAGTACTGTTGGTCACGTTCTGATCATCAAGTTGCAAGCTTGAGCTAAACTCCCAAGAGTGAATCTCATGCTCTTCAAAAAAATCCAAACTGGTGGCTGCTGAGAAGCCACATGTAACCCATTCTGTTAAAAAATCCCTTAAATCTACTACATAAAAAAGATTGTACGAATAATTCCTATTGTAACTTTTACGGTAGCCATTAGTGACAGAGACAGTTAAATTCTTAGAACTAGAGTTGTAGTCAATCCTAGCTTCAATTCTTCCACCATTAGAGATATCATTGTAAGACCATGGCACAACTTCTGTAGAAGCCACTGTGTTTATATCAATACCGATATGTTCCTTCTTATCTGCTGGGTCGACAAGATTGCTACTCCACTTCGTGTCAAATTCGACGGCCACAAAAATGGGTCGTTGAGTATCAGAGTTTTGGTCGGTAGAAAGACCCAGATACGGACCTCCTGAAGATTGTGGGAGTTGAGTGTCATCAGGAGCAAGAAAAAACGCCATGCCACTTCCTCTGGTCTCGTTGCCATTAGAGTTGATAACGAAAGAAAACTGAGTGGTGAAATCCGCAAGATTCCCAGATGACTTATCCCAAAGGTGCAGAGGTTTGAAATATGTGGCACGACCCACGCTGATAGCAGACTTTATGTTATCATTGGTGTGGGTAAGTTGAATGTAAGTTTTTTCAATGTTTGCATCTCCTTCGAAGTTGATTTCATTTGTAACAGAGCTGAAATCGTTTAATGAGAAAGTGGTGTTATCAGCATATGTTTGGTTGGTTATGAAAGGGAAATTGAAGAAAAGCAAGATGATAATTGTGTAGAACGATAGACGTTTTGATTGCATATTGGCCATGTTTGGTTTGGGTGCGTGTTGACAAAGTTGGGATTACAACTATTTTTATAAGCATAGAGCCTTATTAGTTAAGCAGCAGACATGAATTAATTGAATTTCATGGCCTATTTGACTCGTTCTTCTGCAGGCTCAGCGCGCAGTCTACGGGCTTCAAGTCTTCGTCTATATGTGTATTGATGGATTCACCCACCACCTATTCAATAATTGTAGTTTTTATCTCGTAAATATTGGTTATAATTGCATTTGTCTTTCAGGTTTCATAATTTTATCTTTCCATTAAGTGTTAAACTAGAATGAATTTGCTATCCTTTTTTTTTTTTTTTTTGATAATATATACACTTAAGGAATGTATATGCTTCTTGAGGCTGCCAAGGAACTCAAATCATTAGTAGACAAATGAATTTACTACTCCCTTAGTTTTATTGAACGAGCATATTAAGAAAATTAGTTTTTTTCTTTATAAGCATATTATTTTATTTATAACAAGGGGAAAAATCACCTTAACAAATGGTTAAGGTAATGAAAAAATTTCTCCCTAAAACTAAGCACACGAACTTGAGCAAGACATTAGTTCCTTACTTCTAGCCAGAGAAGAACAAACCCAAACCAAAGCTACCGGAGAACATAACAAAAATAAGAAAGCCATAAAAATAAATATTTCAATCAATAATTAATTATTATATTATGAAAAGTATATATTATATAAACTTTTGATAATATATACACTACAAGATGTGTGAAAACTGCGACAGAAAAGTGCACGGATCAGAATCCGTATCCACAATTGAATATAGCCTTGCTGCCGGTAGCCATTAGGTTTTATAATGTTTAGCGACGGATAAAACTCCGTCCCATTTTTTAAAAGCTTTATTGTTATGGGGAACTAGCAAAGTCGCCGCTACAGTTTTATTGCTTTTGAAGAATTAGTGCCAGATACCTTTTGCCGCTAAAATTTATTGCTTTTGTAATTGGTGAGATGAGTGACAACATCATGATCGTAAAATTTTCTTAGGTTTATTTTAGGTATTAGTGACGGCATCCTGATCCATCTACTCATATTTATTTTTATTTATCTCTAGCGGCGGGTAGTGATTTCGTCGCTAATTATGTAAATGCACGGTTTTTTCATTGTTCTTATCTCCTTTGATATCAATATCCGCAGTATCAGAGCTGAATTTTGTGAATGTAAAAGTGGTGTTATCTGTTTATCTTTTGGTTGGTGATGAAAGGGAAAGTAAACATGAACAAGATGAAGACTGTGTAGGACATATGTTATGGAGATTGAGTATGAAAGTGGAGTATGTGGATATGGATAGCCTTGGTTGGTTTGGGTGTAAAAAATAAAAAACCTTGGTGAAATTGCATCTCATGGCCCATTTGACTTGTTCATCTGCTGGCTGAGCGTGCAGACTACGGGCTTCAGCCTTCAAGTCTTCGTCAATATGTGTACTGATTGGTCACCCACCAACATGCAATACAACAAAATTATCTCAATCTAGGACAATGAATGCCATGAAATTTGATAGTAAACCTAACCCAAATAGGTGGAAAATAAATGAAGCATTTTTTAAGCTATAGGGCTTGTATATTATTCTTGTATTCCCCATCCTATGCTCTGTTATCCCCCTTCTCAGTTGGCATCTATTGTAATACAAAAGAGGGGAAAAAAGAGAGGATATTAAGCTATTAACCCGTAAAATTGATTGGTTATAAAAAGAAAATGGTGGAATATTAAAAATGAGTATAAATTTACAAACTATTACATACATTTTAAAAATTGAAAGGTACAATTGCCCGCTATGTTGTCAAAAAAAATTCTAAATGATGTGATTTCTTGTTTTTTCGTCAAATTGGTAGTTGGTACTGTATGATTATAAATGGTCGCAGCTCTGCAATTACTCGCCAACCCAGCACAATGAAACGCCTCCAACACTCGACTTGTTTACCCATCAATTTTAGAAGATCTTAAGGCGATTCCCATTTCCATTTCACTCTGCCTCTGATTCCTTATATTGATCCTCATCCAACCCCATTTACAGGTAAGTAAATATCCCCTGTTATTTGTAGTAGAAATTTCAGTTACTCTGTTTTTCTACTGCATGTAATGTAATTTCGGGGAAAATGAAGTCGACTCCAGGCCACAAATTACTTTGGAATTCCAGGGAAATCCCAATTACTCTCAAATTCACTGATAAATCTCATGTACCTTTTTTCTTTTCATATATTTTTTTCTTTTATAAAAAATGTGAATGCAAGAAAGACTCAGATTGATAAATATATGAATTTTTATATTATATTATGCCATGGGCTCCACTATATATTGATGTGGCATGAATCTATTGGTTAATTCACTTCTGATTTATGTTCGTGGTATGAACAAACCCACATATAGCATTTATAATTTATGAATTCATTAATGAATCTAATAACAAACTGTCATATACATAAAGATATTATTTACAATTAAAATATATAAATTCATTGATGGATGATAACATCATCATTGTCTCAGCTCTATGTTGCACGTTTATGACTCAAACGACAAAACCCACAAATGTCGTTTAATTATCCTATTGACAATTTAATTTTATAATATCATCGAGGCAATGTCGTTCCATACTAATAGACCGTTATTTTTAGACCGGTTTCCTCTCGTTCCCAATCATCGTCCACGGATTTATTCAAGCCAACTGCATCATCGGAGTTGGATTTATCCAATTTAATTCTGATTATCCAACATACATATCCATTCTGTAACTCCTATTGTGTATAATATGTAAATATCTAAATTAATTTTAGCTTTGCACATATCATAACAGTTGTTTCTGTTTGTATTTAGTTATTGCAGCTATTTAGATTTATGTATCTCAGTGTGTAAAATTAACGATCATGCCCTCGGGCTCATTGCTTTTCCGATAAAATCCTGATGGTTTATAAAGGGAAATAAGTACTTTTCTCCAGCTTGTTCTATACAGTTCACATATTTCTTTTTCTTTTTTTGAGTTACAACTGGGAGAGGGGATTCGAACTTGAGCCCTAGCCCAAGTCCACATATGCACTGAGCATAGTTCACATATTTCATTAAACTTGAGTTGAAGATTCATAAACCAATTTCACTTTATCATTTTAGCCTCCCTCATTAAATAAAAAAATAAAGGCTAGAAATTTTTTTTTTT